>CM035408.1:223475792-223583292 GCA_020310875.1 Ceratopteris richardii
TTTGTATGTATGATGTATGTATGTATGTGTGATGTGTGTATGCAGTATACTGATATGTTTTATGTATGTAACATGTATGAAATATGTATATATCTAGGAATGTGTGTACATATGTATAATGTATGTATGACATGTATGTCTGTTTGCATGTATATGTATATGTATGTGCTTGGTACTTGCAATTTAGATTGTATATGCCTTCTTTAACTTTTGGGTTGTTGGTAAAAATACGTCCCATGAGGGGGTTTTATTTAGCTCAGACAAAGACGTGTCACAATATTGCATCGTATCATACTATCATCGATTGAAAGTGGAGGGCTTGCTATATATTTGTGAACAGTATGAATCCTAACCAGATTTTTTTTTTTTTTTTAAACAAACATGTACGGTTCATGGACTTTACGTTTGATATGAATAGTTTGAATGGTTCCTTGAAGATACCTATAACTTGAGATGTTTTCTATCTATGTTCTGCACCAAATTGAGATGCACAAAGAGAGGCAAAGAACATTCACATCACTCTTTGAGGCCTCTAACCAAAACAGATTTATGTGAGAGTGCTATATGCTGTTATGTAAACTCAGAGCACTTACCCTCGTGCTGTTAGAGATCGGAATTCCTGTATCAGGGGTTTATTAGGGATCATACATATTCATGAAAGTCATCTTAAACATCAGGCATTGAGTTTATAGCAGAGAGAACAGTACCTTGTGAAGATGAAAAGACACTCCATCGACTATCACTTTAAAGTCACTGGCATTGTCCGAACTTATTGACCTGAAAGAAAGTTCCGACATCTTATAATAAGGTCAACTTCACAATATTCTTCAAACTCAACTGGTACTTATCAAACACAAATATAGAACTGCCCTGCTTTTCTTCTTTCACTGATGATCTGAAGCTAAAGTTGCAAAAGCATAATGATAGCCTAAACTTGGAAGACATATCCTTTGAATAGACTAGTACTTATCAAGCACAAGTGCACAACTATCCTCCTTTGAGTAACACTCCAATGTTTTCAATAATTTGAATTGCTTGCAGAAGATAGTAACAATAGCCTAATGAGCCGAAGGAGCGAAAGTGAAACCACAATTTATCCATGATTACAGTCATACAACTATCCACCTCGCTTCACCATTCAGTTTTTCTCTGATTTGGAAGGAGGGGATAACGAGAAGAAAGTTGAGGTAGGGAAGCAGACAATCTTCTGAATGGTAAATATAAAATACCTATTGGTCCCAAAAGCTTGAAAAATGTCTGGCTCTGATCCAATTTTCATGAACTTCATGGCCTCCAATGTCTGTATTATGCAAATATGGTGTATTATTTCAGGCTAGCACATGCTTTTCAGCACGTATAATAATGTAGTATCCAGCCAGATGAGGTGGCTCCTCCATTCAAGCACTATATGAACAGCCTTCTTTCGATACCCTGTTGACGTTAACGATTGCGAGGTCCTTGTATATTTTGAACCTAGCTGCTGGCCGATATTCTTAAGAGTTAAATGAGACAGCATAAATCACGTATAGATGACAATCGTCAAGGTTCATGAACTGGGTATTGGGTTAAAGAGAGCAATCGGAAGTATCATTGTACTGTATAAGCAGGTACCGCACGGAATATATTCTCAGAACCTCGGCAAGAGGTTAGACATGAAACTTTACTATGTACATGGAGTTCGTTTGGGAAACATTTCAAGGAAAAGCCTTTGACCCGGCTTTGAGCAAGCATCCTCCAGTATTCAAATTCATGAAATAATGATCACAACTGCGAGTGAAGGAGGAACCTGTTGATTGGAAGCGAAATGGAAACAGAGTAAAATCAGTTATAATGAATGAGCGATGAAAAGCTGACGATCGATCACCCTTATCTCTGTAGCAAAAAGTTCGGGAAAGGTGTACATGAGGTGCGCTACCAATCATGAGGTTGATATGCTTATCATCAAAGGAGAAAGTTGACACTGATGGGACGATTGCGTGAGCTAGCGGGAATCTGTGTATGAGAGAGAGAGAGAGAGGAAAGATGCATACACACAACCGACAATGAGGGTGACCCATAAATAACCATTACTTCTTCAGCTTCACGTCAAAGATGTGTATGCTTTACTTCAAGATCGCTCAATGAATTCTTTCGCCATCAGGCCGTACAATGAAGCGAGCTTCATAGTTCAAAATCCAGAACAACCTCATGCCCGCCCGATTGATTGTGTAGAAAGCCCGAGAGCAAATTTCATAGATTTGGACGGATACTCGACGACAGAGTGGATAAGTCTAAGGATGAAAACATGGGGCATGTTTCAGTTATTGATGTGGAGAGAGAGACTCTTCAAAGCGTGGTCACTGGTACGCTTAGCGTTGAGCTCCAGCTCAATAGCCTGATGAAGGCGACGCATGACTCCACGAGGCTCGAGAGAAATGCTGGTCGTTGTGTTTTGCAAAATCAATGCATTCTCGTGAAACGAATGCAAAGCGAGCTGCGGCAGTAGACCTTGTGATTAGTATTCAATTCCTTTAACTGTTTCTGTTGAAAACAGATTCGTCACAAAGTCGTACAGTCTTGGAGTCGAATAGGGAACCCGGAACTCTGCACTCTTGGTTTTGTATAACGTGTTTTCTTTTCGAGGGCGGAATGCCAACATCAGAACTTCAGAAGTTCTCCACAAAGGACAATATTTTTTTTTTGAGCAACAAGAAAAGAAAATTAATTAATGAAGTTCTCCACAAAGGACAGGATTTTTTTTTTTGAGCAACAAGAAAAGAAAATTAATTAATGAAGGGAGTATACATCAACTGCGGACCCCATATACAAGGAACGGGGAGAAAAAACTCAACCCAAACAAAAGATCATATGAAATTTTTCACTTGAGTATAATGACAAAATTCTCTCTCTCCAACTATTAAAGGATTTTCCTTGATTATTTTGGAAACATGGCATCATCAACAGAGGCATCACAAATGGCCTTAAGGCTAGCAATTCCTCATAGATACAAGTTTTTTTTCATAGAATACTGAGAATTCTTTTTGTCCAGATTGAAGACAGATTGATTTCTACTCCTCTCGATAAACCAATACCCCTCCAAATGTTCCATAGAGCAAGATCCATTTTGTAGCAACAACCAAGTAAGACTTCTTTAAAACCCAGAACCTGATGTTCCATAGAGCAAGTTCCATTTTGTAGCAACAACCGAGTAAGACTTCTTTAAAACCTAGAACCTGTTTGGCAAAAAGTTTCATATATGGTTGAAGAAGAAGCCAAAATTTCTTAGCATGAGTACAGTCCAAAAAAAGATGGATTTAGTCCTCCATCCTGCCATATAAGTACAAAACCCTTTATCAACATTAATTTTCTTACTCTTGCTACCAGTCCATAGATCCTTATGGATAATCAGCCACTGCATAAAGGAGTGTTTTATATTGAGTGAAAATGCCTAGAGGCATTTAAATCGGTGCCTCCATTGGTGATTTGATCATTGCACTTGCCACCTTTTGTTGAGTTTTCCGTCATAGTATCCACAATGCCCTTGTCAACCAAGTTGAAGGTCTTCAACACCAACTCAGCTACCTCAAAAAGCTTCAAGTTTTTGCTATAACATCTTTCTAATTTTGCCTTCATGTACTCCCTTTGTCTCATGATGACTTGTTTACAAGAGGAAGAAAGATCAGTAGAATTAATAGTATCGTTAGAGATAACTTCATTTCCTATAAAAAAATCATTCGAGGCCAAAAAGCCCTTTTGATTAGTTGAGCCTAAGTATCTTCATTATTTATGCATCTTACCACCCATTTAGAAGCCATTTTAGTAGGACAGTAGGTGCTCCAAGCAACTTTGGCAATTGTGCTATTATGGTGATTGCCTCCCCAGAGAAATCTTCTTGCAAGGAAATGGCTTAGTTCATTTGTTTCTTGGAGGGATCCAACAAACTAAAAAATTATTTAAAACAAAAATTATGTGAGATATAGAGCTCTGACAATGATACCAACTAAACACTTTTTCTTTTATTTATCAATAACCCCGTCCCAACATTGTTGAAAAGAGATCTTGAATCCCATAGGAATTTCGAGCAATCTGAAGATAGTCCCATCCTTTATAATCTCACATCTAATTTTAGATATGCTGTCAGGAACACGGTTGTTAGAAGCTTTAAAACCTATTTTAGTATGATTAACCTTGGAACCACTAGCAACACAAAAGGCATTAAGCCACTCAAGAAAAGAAACAATAGAGTTAACATCAGCTGTAGTGACCATATTAGGATCATCTGCAAACATTTGTAATCCATTTTGGGAGTTAGAGTTGGGAATTTGAATACCTTGAATGGAACCCTGATCCATGGCATCTTTAACGAGCCAGCTTAAAGAGTCACTAGCAATGGCAAAAAGCAAAGGGGCAAGAGGGTAATGTTGTCTAATAGATCTACATAGTTTAAAGGGCTCAGACATAGTGCCATTAATCACAAGTCTAGAGTAAGCATTTCCAAACAGAGAGCTCACATACTTGATAAACTTTTTATCAACACCAATGTCATGGAGGGACTAAAAAAATGAAGTCCCACTCAATCCTATCATAAGCCTTGTCAAAATCTATCTTGAAGAAGAAAAAGTCTTGATTGGACTCATTAGCAAACTCCACGCCCTCCCAAAGGGAGATAATAGCATCAAGGATATATTTGCCTTTTATAAATCCTTTTTGCTCAGAAAGGATGATCTGGTTCATTGTGGGGCTGATTCTCCTAGTAGGGGTAGAAGCAAAAATTTTGTAAATAGAGGTAAGACAAGTAATAGGTCTCCAATTGTTAAGGTCATCTTTATTTCCTTTTTTATGAATCAATCTAATAACCCTATTGTTTATATGCACTGGGAGAAAACCTTTAGTAGTAGCCTCTTCCCAAATCAAGCGAATATAAGGAGTGAGAAAGTCTTTAATTCACTACAACAGATCGATGGTATACCGAGGTTTTTACCGAGGAAAATGAACGCGGCTTTATTTGCCGCGACACCGGTGTAAAAGTCGGTGTGCGCGTCGGTACCAAACCCTCGGTATATGCGTCGGTAATACCAACGCTCATACCGAGGATTTTGTTGTAGGTGCCGTCGCCTATACCGTCGCCTGCTAGGTGTACCAATGGTTATTCCGATGACACTACTGGGAGTACCGTCGCGTATACCGACGACCATACCTGCAAAATTTTTTTTGGGCAGAGTGTTTTGTCTTTTGCTACAGCAACATTACCATGATGTTGCTTAACAAAAGACAATACACTCTGCCCAAAAAAAACCGAGTACATGTGATGTGTACTCTAATGACAACCGAAATATGATTTCATGAAACAGAGTATTATTGGACACAAAAGAGATAATCAGAATGAACAATGAATCATGTACAAAAGAAGTTATATATTTCAATAATGAAGCATGTACAAGAGTGTGGCAAACCACTGTCATATATGACGCTTTTACAAAATGTGGCAAAGCAATGTATTGCCATATGGCAATCAAATACAAAATATTGGTCTTCCGCTGCCATACACATGCAAAGAACGTTCCATATCAACAGTCCTGCAACAAAGAACATTAATGGAATGAGATAAATTCACATGAAAATTACAAACAACAAGTAAAAACCAAGTTTATAAATTAATTACCTCATCGCAAATGCTCCCATGAAACTACCGCACCGCGTCCCTTAAGTCCTTCAATAATGCAGTCAACCCATGACTATATCCGTAAGACTCATCCGCTCGTGTTGGAGGACGACCCATTGCCAGCTCCTAAAACAAATATAAAAAGATTAGAGAAACATATATGAGAAATTTAACACAAATAAATTCAATAAATGAAATGGTACTTACAAACTCATGACGCATCGTGTCATATCCGCCGTTGCCCAAATGTGACGGTCCAATCGTGTCTAGACGTGTGGCTGCGGCATTTCGCTGCTGGCGATATCGATCAGGAGTCTTCTGTTGCTCGTCACGAATCATGTCCCACTCCTCAGCATCTAACCATACAGGCTTTGCTAAGCCTTCTCTGAATGCATCATGAGCCTCGGATCGTCGATGCGACATGACCTCACGTGCGGTGTGCAGAATCCTCTATGAACTGACAATCGACTGTCCATCGGCTGGTCAGAACTCCTAGTAAATCGTCTGTGTGATATAATTCTTCTGATCTTTATCCTGTTCACTCCATTTCAGCATGATGGAGTGTCCAAACTGGATGGAGCAAAGCTATCGTATGTGTGCACGCATTGCTTTGCCAGCCACATCCATCACCGGAGCTCCATCTCCGATATTATACACCTTGGAGTCATCATGGTCATGAGCACCCCAAGGTATACGTGGTGTACTGCGTGGCATACCTACATCTGAGGTACTCGTCCTATGAGTAGAATCGGGCGACACAACGTCCGTTGCACTGCCTCCACAACAACTGCCTCCTCCGCCTCCAGACCTACATGTAGATCCACTCCTAGAACCTCCTGCTCCAGAGCGTGACCTCGATCTACGTGACGGGCCAGACCCTGTATCGCGCTGAGGTGTTGAACGCACATGTCTACTAGTAGACCCAGTAGGAGATGGCTGCAAAGATGGTCGTGGTGGAGTCACAAAGCTAGGAGACATACCTCCAACGGGAGTAGCACCACCCGCAGGAGTGACACCGACGGGAGTGACACCGGCGAGAGTGAGGCCGACAGGAGTAAGGTCACCAGGAGTGAGGCCGGGAGGAGTGCTACCACGAGCGATCCAATACTGTGATGCAGCAGCCATATACGCAGGAGGGACCTAAGAGATGAACTCCAAAAACTGCTCCTCTGTCATGGAATGTGGAGTGACTAGAGGACTGTCTCCCATCGTGCTCTGTAATAAAAGAACTCAAATAATTAGCATGCGATAAGAAAAATAATATAGTGAATAAACAAAAAAAAACCAAAAATTAGTATGTACAAGTGTTTTATTCAAAATTCCTCTATTCTAGCATCCTCTTGAAGATCCGATGCATCGAGAATATCTATCTCTATATTGATGGCTTCTAAATCGCTTGCTATGTTGGTTTCCTCTTGATCATCGTCTATTGCTTCGTCTTCTCGAACAATGACCTCTTCTTCAATGACCTCTTCTTCTCGAACAATGATCTCTTCCTCCTCAACTATCGAATGAATCTCTGAGTCCACTAGAGATGGACTTTCTTCTACATCTATGTTTTCAAAAATTTGTCTACTACGTGGAGCGACTTGTAAAACAAATAGCCACTCTGGGTCTTTTGAATCTGGTATAAAAACAACTTGCTCACAGTGTTCGAGAAGTACAAATGTATCCCTTTCATCTGTCCATAATCTTGTGGAGTCGACTTGAAGCAAACCGCTCTTATCCCGTCTCACTGTTGTGTTTCTTCCAGAGGTGACTACTTTGAACCATTTCACGTCAAAAACAAAGTAATCAAAATTTCTAAAAGATAGTTTCAAGATGTCTGGAATCACACCACAATAATCTAACTCGCCTTCTAGAGCATTATCATCTCTTGCACTCACTCTACTTTTTTGCAAAAATTCACCATCACTCCACTATCAAAAGTAGACCTATTTTGATCGATTCGTGCGATTCGAAAGTGTCGTCCATGAGACCATAGTGTACCATATTTAATATACTCCCAATCACATCCTTTTGCGAGTTCTTCTTCTTCTTCAGAGATATCTTCACCCGCTGCCTTTGCTTGTGAAACCGCTGCATCTAGCCATCTGCTCGTTGGAAAAGGTGGGAGAGGTCGAATATTTTCTGGAAGAGGCAAAAATCAAGTGGAACGATTTCTTCGACACTGAGCTCTGTTAGAAAACAATGTCTCATTGGTTGGAAAACAATCTCACTCCCTCCTATAGCAATCGACGGGCATCGCAGAATATATACTCTTCATGAGGTATATTAGAGAAGAAAACAGCACAACATTATGTGTAGATCTGCTTATTACACTTTGTACACATAAAGGCGCAAGGCCTTGTGGCTAGAACGATTGCTTCTATTCGGCATAGGTACAAGAGAAACAGTACGTATATGCTTTATGCATATTTTGATGAGGTGTTTGAGAAGGTGTGTTCACATGAGTTTGAGGATTTCCTGTAGCAAACTTGTTAGCATTCTATGCTACTTTATAAGTATGTGATCTTTTCACACATGTATCTGACTTAGGGTCTTCCATAGCCTAAGTTGAGATGAGGGTTTGTTGACTATCAGTTTCACACTGATCCTTCCTCTTTCAGTCACTCATATTCACTCTTCTATAACCTATAAGGTCACACATCTCATGTATATTCAGATTACTGCCCATACATCTGAATATGTTTGTTACATTGTGTTGTATATTATTGAACAAGGCATTGTTAAAATGTTAAATTATTAATGTATTAATATGTTTTTGATGTTTTTGATATAGCAGCTAAAGGTTCGTGAGGAGCGTGCAAGGCGTGAAAGGGCGGACATCAATAATCCGAATAATTATTATTTAGCTTGTAAATAAACATGCGTAGAAGGTTCTATTGTTAGAAAAGTAATGGTTAGCATAAGGGTCATTGTAGACCATAGTTTCTATTATTGAAAGCAATGGCTTTCTATAAAAGTTATCAACTTTTAGTTTCACGCTTGCTTTTCAAAGCCGCCCTCTTGTAACCACTCTTTTCGACGTAATCAAGATTCCTATAAATACATGCACTCTGTGGATTGTCGAAACAGAGTGCATGGGGGGAGATTGCACCCAATCTGCGTACTTTCTCGTCTCTTGTTGTGTTTATTCTTCTGTGTGTTTTTTTGCGTTCGTAACTTCTGTTTGAGCATGAGCAAGATCCTGACAACAGTGGTATCAAAGCCAGGCACGCGTCAATACAGAGGGTTCTGTTCTCTGTTCGCGATTCTGAATTCCGATTCCATCTTCATTTCCATTTCCATCTCCGTCTCCGGTTTCTGTTTCTGTTTCGGTTTCGATTTCTGTTTCTGTTTCGGTTTCGGTTCCTGTTCCAAAACCAGAACCTACGTTTTCACCTACGTTTACTCCAAGGCGTCGACTAAGGCAAAGAACTTAGGCAATACATTGGCAACATTGGCACCCAAGGCTCCCTTGGCGACTGTTGGCAGTCGTTGGCTACGCGCGAGACAATTGTAACTTTTGAGTGGTAATAGAGAGGTTTAGAGTCCCTAAGGTAGGAGGATTTGAACCCACAACCTCCTACTTTCAAGGGAAGTACTTTGACCACTCCACCATCTCTTGGAGTTGTACTCAAGTTCTCTCTCTTTATTACTTGTGGAAGGCGCGCGCGTCGATTTCAAGATTGGACCCAAGAAAGAATCAAGTGTATGTTTCAATCCGTAGGTCTGATTGAGGCGTGTAATATACCGTTGGAAAGCTCCCGGAACGAACTTTCCAATGAGGTAGCTTGGAAGTGTGAATTCCTTCAAAAATCCTTGGGTGGCACTTGATTGAGTGTTCAAGATACCAAGCAAGGTTGAGAACACGGGATCGAGACACCAAGGTTGCAAACAAGAAGGTTCAATACACCAAGGTTGAGAGCAAGGGTCCAAGAGCACCATGGAGGATCACAGTAATTCACCTTTACCTGGAGTTTCATTCGAGCAAGAGTTAGAGATTATGAACCAAGAACTTCAAGCACTACAACATGCCTCTCAGTTGACAAAATAATTTAATACTCTAATAATGAGAATACATTGTTCAATTTATTCCATAAGGTATAACATTAACACCTCATTATGACCACTTAATTTCTGCTTATCATACACAAACACGTTAATGTAACAGCTCCATGAACATTTTCCATGCATGTACTTTTACATGGCACATGCCTATTTTTTATTCAGTGATGAAACATGTGACTGGCCATCCATGTTTATTCTTTTATCACCTGAGGTCAGTTGCTTGTTCAACTGCGGGGCATGTTATACCTTATGGAATATGTTGAACAATGCATTGTTGAATTGTAACATGGAATATGTTAGCCAATGCATTGTTGGATTGAAATATCGAATAGCCAATGCATTGTTGGATTGTAATATGAAATATGTTGACCAATGCATTGTTGGATTGAAATATCGAATAGCCAATGCATTGTTGGATTGTAACATGAAATATGTTGGCCAATGCATTGTTGGATTATAACAGTAATATGGAATATGTTGAACACTGCATTATAATTGTTAGAGTGTTGAATTATTTTATCAACTGAGGTCAGTTGCTTGTCAACTGAGAGGCATGTTGTATATTATTGAACAAGGCATTGTTAAAATGTTAAATTATTAATGTATTAATATGTTTTTTATGTTTTTGATATAGCAGCTGAAGGTTCGTGAGGAGCGTGCAAGGCGTGAAAGGGCGGACATCAATAATCCGAATAATTATTATTTAGCTTGTAAATAAACCTGCGTAGAAGGTTCTATTGTTAGAAAAGTAATGGTTAGCATAAGGGTCATTGTAGACCATAGTTTCTGTTATTGGAAGCAATGGCTTTCTGTAAAAGTTATCAACTTTTAGTTTCACGCTTGCTTTTCGAAGCCGCCCTCTTGTAACTACTCTTTTCGACGTAATCAAAATTCCTATAAATACATGCACTCTATGGACTGTCGAAACAGAGTGCATGGGGGGAGATTGCACCCAATCTGCGTACTTTCTCGTCTCTTGTTGCGTTTATTCTTCTGTGTGTTTTTCTGCATTCGTAACTTATGTTTGAGCGTGAGCAAGATCCTGACAACACATTGTACATTCACTCATTCATCTATTTCTCATCACATAGAGTGGTTGAGAGTTTTGCTGCCACATTGTACATTGAACATTGGTATATATGATACTATAAGTAAGCGATGGCTTACGTAACACCTTACACATGTCGTCTATTCTTTCTCTATCTTTGTCTCATCATCTGTATGATTAAGTTGTGGTATGTTCATGTTTTTTCAATATGGAAGATTGCTGGAATTAATGTTGTACATGACTGGAACTATGGAACTATGGACCTGTGACATGAGCCAAGGGCCTACCTCACTTCCAACAAGCTCTTTCCTTTGCGTTAGTTTCCTTGGCAAGTTCATACCTTTCTAACCACTTTTGCATAGGCTCAGAGTTAACTATGCAAAACCTCATTGCCTTCTCTCTGAAAGCTGCATCCATTTTTCTTTGCAATCCTTTACCTTGTGGTTCATCGCCTACGAGACGAACATCTTCATCGTCGCTCCATAAGCGAGGCATTTCGGGATCCGATATACGTAGAAACTCAGTTATGAATACAAGAGATTCTTGTACAAGCCATTCCTCTGCCATACTACCCTCTGGACGTGCTCTCTGTCGAACAAACCCTTTTAATGTCTTCATAAAGCGCTCTAAGGAGAACATCCATCGACTATGGACAGTTCCTGCTATTGCAACTTCATCTACTACATGAACCAGTAAATGAAGTTGAATAGTGAGAATACTTGTGGGAAAGTACTTCTCTACCATACAAACAGCCTCGATAGCATTGAGTTTCGCACTCTCTATGCTATCTCTATTTATCTCTTTAGAACATATCCACCATACTAAAGAACTAATTTTATAAATGGTTTTTCGTACATCCTCTAAAAGACAATCTTTTAGGGCTACAGGGAGCACAAACTGTAAAAACTTGTGCCAATCATGAGACTTGAGTCCTGCAAGATCGTCGTTTCGTGTGAAAGCAGTCTTTAGACATCTCATGCATCCAGTAGGTGTACGAAACTCTGAAATTGTTTTCTTCACTTGTTGCTCTTCCATCCTGCGAAGCACCCAAGGAGCTCTTGGTAACGATACTGTTCCGTTGGGCTTAGTAATTGCCCACAACTCTCGCATACGACCTCACTCTTCTAAGTCGTCCCTTTGTGCTTTGCTTTCTTTCTTTCCGATCAAAGTTTTCCAAAGAATCTCTCCCACATTCTTGAAAATATGCATCGGGTCTACCAAATGATTGATCACCAATTCACTTCAATAATGGAGTTCATGAAAAATGGACAACCGTTTCATGCCAGCAACTGGAGTTTTTGAATCCCACAGTTGTTTCCAATCGCTAGCTTTCATTTGGTGTTGCGCTTGTCGACCAATTTGTCCTTCACGTAAAACATGCCCATCAGGCAAATATATATGATGTCCTTCATAGAAAGTTTTACGTAGTGCTTTGGAATAGCGTGCTTCGAGCCGTGCTCTGCATAAAGGACAAGCATGGTAACCCAAAATCGATAAACCTGAACATTCACCATAACCAGGCCAATCATGCATTGTCCATATAAGTATGCCTTACACTCGCACGTCTCGTCTTCTTATAGGTTGAGACATGTCACGCACAGTAATCCCATCCCATAAAATGCGTAGTTCTTCCACAAGTGGTGCAAGATATACATCCATGTTTTTTACCTTATACTTACTTGGTACAATAAGAGCTAATAATAAATGACCTTTCTTTGTGGCCAACCATGGTGGGATATTTGATACTTGCACTGTGTGCAAGGACATGCCATTCTCTCTTCAGGATCCAAAGAAGCCATCTGCTACAATATGGACATTTTAGAACATTTGTTTTTTTATTAAACCTAAAAATCTAACTCTTAAAGACTTAAATCTGAAATACTAAACCTAAATACTTAAATACCTAAAAAAACTTAAAACCCTAATTTTAAAACCCTAATCTATATAGCTATCCTATTTTATCTATATATTTGGATTTTTTCTTGATTGATCCTCTTAATTAATTTATATGTATGCCTAAACCCTAAAACCCTAATTTTAAACATCTATACCTAAATTATGTATATTTCTATACACATGTGTATATACATGTATATATGTATTATATGTGTATGTGTATGTGTGTATATATGTTATGTAGGTGTTAAAACCCTAAAACCCTAATCCAAATGACCTAGAACTAAAACATGTATATATATATGTATGCATGTGTATATGTATATATATGTGAATATTGTTACACTTATGTGTTCCTCGAGTAGCTTTGATGTGAACCTTTTCCCTATACATGGGCACTTTTTACTCTAGTTTACTCTAGTGCTGGCTAGAGGTTTTTTCCCCATGTTACCACATACTTGATATACTCTCATATGTGGTGGTACTTTGTACTTAGGGATATCATTCAGCTCTTACTTCAGTTCAGTTCATCGATCAATAGAGAGAGCTATTCTAGCCATCGTCTTCTCTGTGTGTCTTGCTGCGTTTGTGCTCCTTGTGTGTGCTTCTTGTGTGTCTCTCGCACTTCTACACATACCCAACAGTGGTATCAGAGCAGGTTCAACTTCTTCTCAAGTTTCGATTTTTCGCATCGCGGCACGCGCGCACTTTAACAATGCAAATCGACTTCGGAGCATAGAAGTGTGAATTTCAGCAGCCCGAAAATAATTCTATCAGGTGTGCTGGGGTTTTACCCCCATTTCGAAGCCATTCGTGCAGTCAGAATCGCCATCAGAGTGACGGTTTGTGAGCTGAAATTTTAGGACTCATTTCAGCTTTCGTCGAAGTGAGGATTTTGTCACATTCTTGTTCCTTAGTGAAATGGCGGGCAGCAATGACTTGTTTGGCATGCTTCAAGCTAAAGATAAGCTTGATGGGACCAACTATCTGATGTGTTCTTACATGATGAAGCATGTTCTTGTTGCAAAACAACTTTGGAACATAGTGGCAGATGTAGATCGAAGACCGGCAGGTGCTTCTACTTCACAGTCTACTGTCACAGACGGAGCTTCTTCTTTGAGTACATTGGTTTCTCCTTCTCCACCTACACAGGAGAAGCTTAGATGGGATGGAAAAGATGCTCAAGCTCATGCTTTGATTGCGCTTTCAGTGAAGCGTCATATAGTTCCACATATTCGGTCATGTTCTACATCGAGACAAGCATGGGACACTCTTGCTTCTTTGTATGTCGTGCGTAATGAAGCACGTGTTGCATACTTGAGGAAGCAACTTGAGGATGTATGTATGGCTGAAAATGAGTCGGTGGATGTGTATGTGACACGCATCAAGGACTTGAAAGAGCAATCGGCAAGCATAGATGAGATCATTCCGGATGCATCACTCATTTCTACATTCTTGAAAGGATTACCGAAATCTTTTCAAAGCTTTGCTACTACACTTCGTTTGGTTGCAAAAGGAAATCCTAATATGTATGCATTTGATGAGGTTGTGTCTCTTCTTTTGCAAGAAGAGCAATCTAGAGTGAATAGGAGTGGTTTGATTGAGGGAACGCAAGCACTTGCTATATCACAAAAGGGGAAAAGCAAGTATGGTTCAACTTTGGGTTCATCAAAACCAAAGCCTCAAGCTTCCTCTTCCACTCATTCCTCTAATGATGGTGATTTGCAAAAGAAGAAGAGATGCAAATATTTCCGGAAGGCTGGTCATACTATTGATGAGTGTAGAAAGCTTGCAAAACGCAATGAAAAGAAGAAGGAATCTGGCATGTCTATTGCTGAAAATTCAGCAAATGCAAAGAATGATGAAGCTAACATGGCTCAAGATTTTTGGGCATGTGTTGTTACATGTCATTATGATGCTTCTTTACATTCTAAATGTATGGTTGTGAGTGAGGTTGATTCGGATTGGTTCTTTGATAGTGTTGCTTCAAAACACATAACATCATGCAAAAGATTTTTTGCCTCTTTGAAAGATGCACCTAAAGGAGGACATGTGGTATGTGCAAACAATGCCTCTTATCCTATCATTGGAGTAGGAGAAATTGAGCTTACGGCTGCAAATGGAGGTGTGATTCTCTTGAAAAATGCATTGTATGTGCCCGGTATCAAGAAGAACTTAATTTCAGTTCCGTTGATTGCCAAAGCTGGACTTCATGTACACTTTGTTGATGATAAGTGTATGGTTCATAATTTCAGCAATGGTGATGTTATCGTGATGTCCGGTACATTATGTAATGGTTTGTATCGCATGGATACATACAAGAGGGCTGCCTCGAATGCCTTAGTTGCTCATACTTCTTCCATGGCTGAAATGGAGCTCTGGCATGCTCGTTTTGGTCACTTGAACTTCAATAGTTTGCTCTATTTGCAAAAGAAGGATATGGTTATTGGCTTGCCTACACTTGAGTCCATCGAAAAACATGCATGTTAAGGTTGCATTCTTGGAAAAATGCATCGTGCTTCTTTTCCAAAAGATAGTCATACACACACTACAAGGAAATTGCAACTTGTTCATAGTGATGTATGTGGTCGGGTCAAGACGCCATCTTTTGGGAAGCATGTATATTTTTATACCTTCATTGATGATGCTACTCGCCATACATGGGTGTATCCTATGAAAGCAAAGAATGAGGTATTTTCTTGCTTCAAAGCATTTTTAGCTATGGCTGAAAATTTTTCTTCACAAAAGCTTTTGACTCTACACACGGATCGTGGTGATGAGTACATGTCACATGAGTTTAATGCTTTTCTTCGTGAAAGAGGTATTTCACACCAATGTATGATGCCATATACACCTCAACAAAATGGTGTTGCCGAGCGTAAAAATAGAACGTTACTTGAAATGGCACGATGTATGGTTAAAGGAAGCATCTTCCTCATAAGTTTTGGATGGAAGCCGTCATGTGTGCAAACTATGTGTTGAATCGTTGCCCTACAAAAGCATTGAGAGTCATCACTCCTTATGAGGCTTGGAATGGTCATAAGCCTATGGTTAGTTATATGCATGTGTTTGGTTGTTTGGCATATGCTCTTGTGCCATCACAACAACATCACAAACTTGATGACAAGGCAAAGAAATGTATATTTGTTGGTTATAGTGCTGAAAGTAAGGGATATCGGTTGTACCATCCATTGACGAACACAATTATTGTGAGTCGAGATGTGGTATTTGCTGAAAATTCAGTTTTCCCTCTACTTGAATGCAAAAAACTGCCAACAGTTAGCTCACAAGATGTGTTCGATACACTCATGCCTTTGTTCCAAAATGGTGCGCTTGACTATGGCCATGTAGACCAGCCAACTGAGGTTCAAAGGGCTGAAAAATTCCAGCCAAATAGAGTTGAAAATGCAGAGAAGGTCTAGCCAAACATGGCTGAAAAAATTCAGCCAAAAATTATCAAAACTATTGGAAATTTCCAGCCACATATGGCTGAACATTTGCGTCAAAATATGGCTGAAACTGAGCATGAAATTCAGCCCATGCATGATGTACATATTGAAGATGTATTACATAATGAACGCATGTCTATCAAGAGTGCACAATCTATGCCAAAGTGGCTGAAACAAACTTTGCAGGACAGCAAATTGAGTGCACCTTTACTTGGTAGAACAAGATCAAGCTCTCACCATGCATCAAGTAATTTTGTGGATTATTCTCTTATTGCTACAGCATGTAATGAAGAGCCACTTTCTTTTGAAGATGCATGTGACGATCCACAATGGATGAGTGCTATGCAATCAGAAATGGATTCCATACATAGGAATGGTACTTGGGAGTTATGTGAATTGCCAAAAGGAAAGAATGCTATTGGTACAAAGTGGGTTTACAAGATTAAGAGAAAATCTGATGGTAGCATTGATCGCTACAAAGCTAGATTGGTTGCCAAAGGATATGCGCAACAATATGGCATTGACTATGAGGAAACTTTTGCACCTACTTCACGCATGACTACCATTCGTACCGTGGTTGCATTGGCTGCCCATCGAGGTTGGAAAGTGCATCAATTGGACATAAAAACAGCCTTCTTGAATGGAGATTTGCAAGAAGAGGTCTATGTGCAGCAACCTCCTGGATTTGCTATGAAAGGGAAAGAGCATATGGTTTGTCGCTTGCATAAAGCGTTGTATGGTCTCAAGCAAGCTCCACGTGCATGGTATGACAAAATACATAAGCACTTGATTGCTCTTGGCTTCACATGTAGTCCGATTGAAAGCACACTCTATGTACACAAAAATGGGGCTGATCTTATAGTGCTTGTTCTTTATGTCGATGACATACTCTTGACTGGGTCATGTGATGCAAAACTTGACATTCTTATGGATGATTTGCAGCATACTTTTGATGTCACTTATCTTGGTCTTTTGAGCTACTAACTTGGCATCTAGTTTGTATCCGTTGAGGGGGGAATTGTTATGCATCAAGCAAAGTATGTTGAAAAACTACTTCAGCGTTTTGACTTTGAGGATTGTAAGCCAGTTTCCACACCAGTTGAGACAGGATTTAGATTCTCAGTTGAGGATTCCAGTGATGCATTTGACACTTCTCTTTATCAGCAGGCTGTGGGATGTCTTATATATGCATGCAACACAAGGCCGGATATACAGTATGCAGTTTCCCAGTTGAGTCGATTCATGCATAGCCCTGGCACTAAGCATTGGCAAGCGGTGAAACGTGTGTTTAGATATCTCCGAGGCACTTTGAGCTTAGGTCTCTTTTATGGCAGAGATGTTCAGCCATGCTTGCATGCTTTTACAGATAGTGATTGGGCTGGTTGTTATGATACTCGCGTGTCCACTAGTGGTAATTGCTTTTTTTTTGGAGACTCATGCATATCTTGGTTGAGTAAGAAGCAACCTACAATGGCGACATCAAGTTGTGAAGCTGAGTACAGGGCAGTTTTCATAGCTACAGTGGAATGTATATGGCTGAGACGCTTATTGATGGATCTTTGCATGGAGATTGATGCTGCTACACATATTCTCACTGATAGTCAGAGTGCTTTGGCTGTTGCACGAAACCCAGTGTTTCATGCACGGACCAAACATATTGAGGTGCATTATCACTATGTGAGAGAGCGCCTTCATGCAGGAGATATTGCTTTGGTATATGTGCCTACACAAGATAATGTGGCAGACATATTCACCAAAGCTCTTCCACAGGAAAAGTTTGAAGCTTTTCGCAAAGCTTTAGGCTTGTTACCTTGTGGGTGCTGATCTGTCACTCCTTGTATGTGTTCACATCATTTGCTCTAGGGGGGTTTGTTACACTTATGTGTTCCTCGAGTAGCTTTGATGTGAACCTTTTCCCTATACATGGGCACTTTTTACTCTAGTGCTGGCTAGAGGTTTTTTCCCCATGTTACCACATACTTGATACTCTCATATGTGGTGGTACTTTGTACTTAGGGATAGCATTCAGCTCTTACTTCAGTTCAGTTCATCGATCAATAGAGAGAGCTATTCCAGCCATCGTCTTCTCCGTGTGTCTTGCTTCGTTTGTGCTCCTCGTGTGTGCTTCTTGTGTGTCTCTCGCACTTCTACACACACCCAACAAATATAGATAGGTATATAAGTATGTGTGTTTGTGTATTGTATATATATTCACTCTATTTAAAATGATTAAATTCAAACCTATTTTTATATATTTAATCATATATATTTCATTTATTTATTTAAATGACTAGTTCTTATCATATTTTATTATCTATATAATTATCCTACCTTATATATATATTTATTTATATATTCAGATTTTTTCCTTACTTAATCCTATTTTTATATATTTAATTCTAAATATTTAATTAAATTATTTAAAACTCTAGTTCTTTTTATATTTATTTATGTATATAATTATCTTAGTTCTTTTATATATATATTTATTTATATATTCAGATTTTTTCCGTACGTAATCCTATTTTTATATATTTAATTTTATATATTTCATTATAAATATTTAATTAAATTATTTAAAACACTAGTTCTTTTTATATTTATTTATGTATATAATTATCTTATTTTATATATATATTTATTTATATATTCAAAATTTTTTTCCTTATGTAATCCTATTTTTATATATTTAATTATAAATATTTAATTAAATTATTTAAAACACTCGTTCTTTTTATATTTATTTATGTATATAATTATCTTATTTTATATATATATTTATTTATATATTTAGATTTTTTTTCCTTACGTAATCCTATTTTTATATATTTAATTTTATATTTAATTATATATATTTAATTAAATTATTTAAAACACTAGTTCTTTTTATATTTATTTATGTATATAAGTATCTTATTTTATATATATATTTATTTATATGTTCAGATTTTTTTTCCTTACGTAATCCTATTTTTATATATTTAATTTATATTTAATTATATATATTTAATTATATATATTTAATTAAAACCCTAATCTTAAAATTCTAGATCTAAAATACTTAACCCTAAAACCCTAATCTTAAATATCTAGACCTAAAATATGTATATTTCTGTATACATGTGTATATACATGTATATATGTATTACATGTGCATGTGTATGTGTTCATATATCTTATGTAGGTGTTATAACCCTAAAACCTTAATCTTAAAGATTTAAATCTAAAATATGTATATTTTTGTATGCATGTGTATCTACATGTATGTATGTATTATATGTATATGTGTGTTTGTGTATATATGTTATCTACGTATTAAAATCCTAAAACCCTAATCAGAAAGACTTAGACTTAAATATGAAATACTAAACCCTAAAACCCTAATCTTAAATATCTAGACCTAAAATATGTATATTTCTGTATACATGTGTATATACATGTATATATGTATTATATGTGCATGTGTATGTGTGCATATATGTTATGTAGGTGTTATAACCCTAAAACCCTAATCTTAAAGATTTAAATCTAAAATATGTTTATTTTTGTATGCATGTGTATCTACATGTATGTATGTATTATATGTATATGTGTGCTTGTGTATATATGTTATCTACGTATTAAAATCCTAAAACCCTAATTAGAAAGACTTAGACTTAAATCTGAAATACTAAACCCTAAAACCCTAATCTTAAATATCTAGACCTAAAATATGTATATTTCTGTATACATGTGTATATACATGTATATATGTATTACATGTGTATGTGTATGTGTGCATATGTGTTATGTAGATGTTATAACCCTAAAACCCTAATCTTAAAGATTTAAATCTAAAATATGTATATTTTTGTATGCATGTGTATCTACATGTATTTATATATTATATGTATATGTGTGTTTGTGTATATATGTTATCTATGTATTAAAATCCTAAAACCCTAATCAGAAAGACTTAGACTTAAATCTGAAATACTAAACCCTAAAACCCTAATCTTAAATATCTAGACCTAAAATATGTATATTTCTGTATACATGTGTATATACGTGTATATATGTATTATATGTGCATGTGTATGTGTGCATATATGTTATGTAGGTGTTAAAACCCTAAAACCCTAATCTTAAAGATTTAACCCTAAAAACCTAATCCTATTTTTATATATTTGATGTAAAAAAAAAACTTCAAAATAAAAATAGGATTATATGTGTGTATGTATGCATGTGTGTATATATGTGTGTGTATGTATGCATGTGTACATGTGTGTGTGTGTGTATGTATACATGTGTATACATGTGTGTGTATGTGTATGTGTGTGTATGTGTGTGTATGTAGGCATGCATGTGTGTGCATGTGTGTGTATGTGTGTGTATGTATGCATGCATGTATGTGTATGTGTGTGTATGTGTATGCATGTGTATACATGTGTGTGTATGTATACATGCATGTGTGTATATGTGTGTATGTATGCATGTGTGTATATATGTGTGTATGCATGCATGTGTGGTTATGTGTGTGTATGTATGCATGCATGTGTGTATATGTGTGTATATATGCGTGTGTGTATGTATGTGTGTATATGTGTGTGTATGTGTATGTATGCATATGTGTATATATGTGTGTGTATGTATGTGTGTATGCATGTGTGTGTATGTATGCATGTGTGTAAATTTATGTGTGTGTG
This sequence comes from Ceratopteris richardii, assembly GCA_020310875.1. Classification (NCBI taxonomy): domain Eukaryota; kingdom Viridiplantae; phylum Streptophyta; class Polypodiopsida; order Polypodiales; family Pteridaceae; genus Ceratopteris; species Ceratopteris richardii. The sequence continues at coordinate 223,496,565 of CM035408.1, forward strand.
TATGCATGCATATGTGTATATGTGTGTGTGTATGTAAGCATGCATGTGGTGTATAGGTGTGTGTATGTAAGCATGCATGTGTGTACATGTATGTGTGTACATGTATGTGTGTATGTATGCATGTGTAAATTAATGTGTATCTTCCTTTCTCTTCTCTCTCTCTTTCTTTCTCTCTCTCTCTCTCTCTCTCTCTCTCTCTCTCTCTCTCTCTCTTTCTTTCTCTCTCTCTCTCTCTCTCTCTCTCTCTCTCTCTCTCTGTGTGTGTCTCTCTCTTCTTCTCTCTCTATCAATAGCGAATAAAAGAATCACTTACAAGTATGTCACTCTTTGAATCGTTGTGGTCAAAGCATAATGTAGGTTGTCTCTCGTCCAATTCCAAACAATCGACGCCAAAGAACTTTTGCAAAATCAACAAAAAGAGAAATTAGAAACCCTAAAGCATAGAGAAACACAAATGCTAACAGTACGTGCAGCACTTACCAAGATGTGAGATCTAAGCCGAGAGAGAGTGTGTGTGTGTAGAGAGAGAGATCCGTGTGTGTGTGCACAAGACAATGTAGGTTTGCACGCGCAAGTTTGACAGTAGACCAACAGTACTCAAACATGCGCAAAAATGTGAAGTTTTGCTCTCGGGTTCGCGGTATGTTTAAAACTCGCCGCCGGTATAGGCGCCGGTATGGACGTCGGTATATGCGTCGGTAGTTCCCAGTAAATTACCGACGCTTATACCGATGCCTATATCGACACTTATACCGACGGCTGCGGGCCACACCGACGATCCGTTTAAAACGGTCATACCGACGGTCACTTGACCTCGGTATCTCTTAGTGAGATTTTCCGAGGGCTATATCGACGCCGACTATGACCATCGTTATATGCAGCGTCGGTATGCCCCTCATACGTTGTAGTGGTTTTCAAGAAGATACCATCAATACCAGGAGATTTGCAGGGTTTCAATGTTGGTGCAAGACAATCAACAATTGAAGTTTTGATGAAGTTTTGAAGTCAAGGATTGAAGAAAAGATCAAGATATGAAGCATGAAGAAAGTACATGTTTAGAGAATGAAGATGTGTATACATATGTACATTAATTTAGAGTTAGCTCACTTATACTTTTGTATGGTAATGAACTTGTACATATTTGCCTATATATACAAGGAAAAATATCGGGACAAATATGACAGAGTATGTGAGTAGAGAAATTAGAAGTTGTATGAGTCATTAGACACTTTAGAAGTGAGTAACATCTCTCTCATCACTCAGATGTAAAGTTTTCCAGAAATGATGAAAAGTTGCGCCCGATATTTCTGAGAGCTCTCCTTTTGTGTTGAATCTTTTGTGAAATGCTTTTGTACAAGTCTAAGTCTATAGTTCATTGACCTCTGTACAAGTTTTCAGCTTTTAATTGTGATCAGGCTGAGAGAATTGAGTGTAGGAGACATTTACATGTGTAAATGTAAAGAAGTGAAGTTGCAGGAGGTGCAAAATTCGATGCTAATGTTTTAGTCAGTTTTCTTTCCACAGTGTAAATTTTTTACCAAGCAGGCACTCATTCTTTAAGTTGGAAGGTAAGATACCTATGGCTAAAAGCATTTGATTAAACGGGTTCTAGTTTGGGAGAAGCAAGCTTTAGAAGTTGCAGGTGTCAAAGTCGACTGTAAAGAACTACAGTTTTAGACATAGGTGACTTGTTAAGATCATTTCTCAAGATCTACTGAGTCTTTTGGAATGATTTAACTTGGAGGAGGTGTGGAAACTATAGGCAACACCGTGTACAATGTTTTATCAAAAACTTTATACATTTGATAAGTCAATGAGTGAGTTATGTGCGGCAGACTTTCTGTGTAGTCATCTTATTCACAGTTTGTTCAAGATTTTGGGAGATGAGTATTGATCCTCTAAATTGGTGAATGTTTTAAATTATTCTTGATATAGAGGTGCTCTAACTTCAAGAATAACTTGTTCTTTTGGAGATTAACACTCTCCATCAATGGTATCAGAGCAGGAAGCATCAAAATTGAAGAAAGGAGGACCCCAACTGCTGTAGTTATAAAGAATTCAACATTTGAAGATACAAAAAGGTGAAAGCTTAAAAGCAAAGCTTGAGAAGGAGGTCAAAAGATATCAAGGAAGACAAAAGGAGTATCATTCAAAGCAAAGGTAACCTTATTCCTCATAAAGCTTGAAGAATTTAATACACAGGTGAAGAAAGGATGGGAGATTCTCTTCAGATAGAGAAATTGGATAGAGAGAACTAACCAACATGGTTAATGAGGATGGAAGCTCATCTTATGAGCAAAGACTTGATAGGTTATATCACAGGTGAAGAGGAAAAGCCTAAGTTCAGAGATCCTAGTGTTCCAACTAGGGATGAATTGTCAGATTTGAAGACTTGGATGAAGAAAGATGCTCAAGCTAGGAGCATTATCTATATGGGAGTTAATGATTACTTGCTACCTCACATTAGAGGTTTTGAAAGTGCAAGTGATATATGGAATGCTTTGGAGGAGCATTTCCAAAACACCACAAAGTCAAGGAAGGCATCCTTGTGGGTAGAGTTTACCACATTCAAGAAGAAGGCCTCTCAATCCATCTCAGATTATGTAACAAGGATGAAAGACATTGCAAATGCATTAGGATCAGTTGATGAAGATATTGAGGAGGATAAATTGGTAAGGAAAATCCTTACAGGTTTGAGAGGTGATGACAAATGGAAGCCATTCATTTTTTCTACTGAATTGTCACTAGATCATTTTACTCCTGATTTAAATCATTTGCTAGGACACATGATAACCTTTGAGTAGGATGTCAAAGGTGAAGGTGATAAAAGTGCAGGTCAAGCAATGTATTCAAAGGATAAGCAGAAGAATAACAAAGGGAAGCAATAAGCAAATGAAGATGAAGGTACAACTAGCCAAGCTAACTTCCTGAGAGGAAGAGGAGGCAGCAAAGGTAGAGGAAGAGGCAGAAGTAATAAAGATGGAGTCAAAGCTTGTTGGATTTGTGGTAAGACAAATCACTTAGCTAATGATTGTTGGCATAATAATCAGAATAATGGTGGATACAATCAGAATTTTAATTCAAGAGGAAGAGGTGGCAGAAATCAAAGAGGTAATTTCAGAGGTAGAGGTAGTAGAGGCTACTTTGGAAGAAATGTAGGTAGAGGATTCCAAAGCCAACAATACAAAAATACCTACTACAATTATGCTTCAGATCAGAAGGAGGATTCAACATTGATAATGAATGCAACTTGTGAAAGACAAAGTGAAGACCAAAGTGTTTTCTACATAGACTCAGGGTGTAGCAATCACCTGAGTGGCAACATAGCTTTGATGACTAATTTGGAGAATAAGGTAACTAATCATGTAGTTCAAACAGGTGACAATACAAAGCACCTTCTGTTTGCCATTTAATTTGCCAATCTATTTTATCATAACATTCATAATGATCGATTTTATGAAGTCAATTGGATCAGTGAAGGCCAAGGATGGAAGTACTCTCTTGAGTAAGGTTTTGTATGTTCCTACAATTCCAAAGAATCTGATAAGTGTAGGACAAATTGTTGAAAAAGGTTATGAAGTTAGGCTCACTAATGAAGGAGTTTTATTGGAAGACCCTAGCAATGGGTATAAACAAATTGTTTCAGGAAAGAAAGAAGGAAGATTGTTCATATTAAAGATTCAAGGTAATATTGGTCATGCCTTGTTCACCTATGGAGGACATAAGATCTCTGAGTTAGATCTTCGGCACAAAAGACTTGGACATTTCAATGAAAGAGGTATTAAAGATATGGTTAACAATGGTTCAGTGCTTGGATTGCCTAATGTTGCAGATCAACATATGACATACAGATGTGAGGCATGTCAATTAGGTAAGGCTCATAAGCAATCTTATTCCAATCATGGTTTTATGTATTCAGAGAAGCTTGAATTGGTACACACAGATGTGTGGGGACCATCAAAGGATTTCAGTATCAATGGTTCAAGGTATTATGTGATTTATGTTGATGATGCTACCAAATGGATCACTACCTATGTGATCAAAGATAAGTAAGAGGTATTCAATACATTCAAACATTATCATGTGTATGCAGAGAGAATTATAGGTCAAAAGTTGAAGAGACTAAGGTCAGATGGAGGGGGAGAGTATTTCTCTAATGAGTTCAATGATTACTTGTGGAATGCAGGTATAAAAAGGGAAGTTACTTGCAGGTACTCTCCTCAACAAAATGGTGTAGCAAAAAGGAGGAATAGAACTCTTGTTGAGTTTGCAAGATCCATGATGAAGGAGAAAAATTGCCCAAATTATTTGTGGGATGAGGTTGTAAATACAGCCACATATTTGGTCAACAGATTACCATGTAAAGCTTTGCAAGGTATGACACCATATGAGGCATGGTGGGGTAAGAGACCTACCCTAGATCATTGCAAAGTATTTGGATGTTTGGCATATGCATATGTGCCATCTCAATTAAGGCATAAATTGGAACGTAAAGCTGAAATTTATTTGATATGATGATAAGCAAATGGGATATAGGTTGTGGAGTCCATCCACAAAACAATTTCTTGTGTCAAAGGATGTTACATTTGATGAGCAAGGTACGTGGTATGCAGGTACAATCAATATTCATGCAGGTGATGAAGAAGTTGTGACTCAAAAGAAAAGTAAATCAAAGTTTCAGATATTTGATGAAGAAGAGAACAATGAAGTACAGGTTGAAGTTGAACTAGTGCCAAGGTTTGATTCAGAATGTGATGAACCAGAAACCTCAAGAAGTGGAGAAATCAGAAAGTCATCAAGACAAAAATGGCAACCTAGAAGGTATAGTTATGACACTTCTTTTTTGGCTACCAAAGATTATGCTTATATGATAAAGGCAGATGAAGACCCTTCTACATATGAAGAGGCAAAAGGTAAGGAAAATTGGGAGAAAGCTATGCAGGAAGAGTAAGATGCATTGATGGAGAATGAGACATGGGATTTGGTTCCTAAACCAAATAGTCAGAAGATCATTGGATGCAAATGGGTCTACAAGACAAAGAGGTTTGCAGATGAAAGTGTGTCTAGATATAAAGCTAGACTTGTTGTGAAAGGGTTTGCTTAGATATATGGTATAGATTATGATGAGACTTATAGTCTTGTGGCAAAGATGACAACCATTAGGACACTCATAGCTATTGTTGCATGTAAAGGTTGGAAATTATGTCAATTAGATGTGAAGAATGCTTTTCTAAATGGTTACATTTCAGATGATGTTTTCATGGAGCAACCACAAGGATTCAGAAATGAAAGGTATCCAGATCATGTATGTTAGCTCAAGAGAGCCTTGTATGGGTTGAAGCAAGCCCGAAGGGCATGGAATTATAGACTTGTGAAGTTCTTGAAGGAACTTGGTTTTCAAGTATCTAAAGTAGATAGTAGCTTGCTTGTCAAAGCAAGTGATAATGGGTTCATTTACATGTGCATATATGTTGATGATATAATTCTTACAGGTACATATGAGAAAGGAATTCAAAGCCTAAAGAAGCAAATGGAGAAAGAGTTCAAGATTAGTGACTCGGGAAACTTGTCATATTTCTTAGGCATGGAGATCTCATACATTCAACATGGAGTGTATGTAATTCAAGAAAGGTATTTGAAAAACTTGTTGATCAAGTTTAAGATGGATGATTGCAGGGTAGCACCTACTCCAATGGAGGTGAATCACAAATTGAGCAGATATGGAGGAGAAGAATTCAAGGACATGAAACTATATCAAAGTTTGGTTGGTAGTCTGATCTATTCTACATTAACTAGGCCTGATTTCTCATATGCAGTTGGAGTATTATCTCAATTCATGCATTGTCCTAGGAAAGAACATTGGGTTACAGGACAAAGAGTGTTGAGGTAAATTAAGTCTACACTCAAAGAAGGTTTGTAATATGGTTTTACATCAGATACAAACATCAAGATATATAGTGATACAGATTGGGCAAGTAATCCTGATGATAGGAGATCAACTTATGGATACTTGTGTTATGTGGGAGATAAGTTAATTTCATGGTGTTCAAAGAAGCAACACACAGTTGCTTTATCATCCACAGAGGCTGAGTACAAAGCTATGGTTGAAGCTGCAAAGGAAGTGATATGGCTTAAGACTCTTATGAAGAGTTTTGACATCATTCAGAGTACACCCACTATTCATGGAGATAACATGAGTTCATTGTATTTAGCTCCTAATCCTGTTTTTCATGCCAGGACTAAACACATTGAGATTCAGTATCATTTTCTAAGAGAGAAGGTGATGGATAAAGAGATTGAAGTTATACATACTTCAACAAAAGATCAGATAGCTGATATGCTAACCAAAAGCTTGGATGGACCAAAGCTACAGAAATTCAAAGACATGGCAGGTATAAAGAAGATAGAGAAAACCTCAATTGATGATTGGGGGGGAGCTGTTGGTGCAAGACAATCAACAATTGAAGTTTTGATGAAGTTTTGAATTCAAGGATTGAAGAAAAGATCAAGATATGAAGCATGAAGAAAGTACATGTTCAGAGAATGAAGATGTGTATACATATGTACATTAATTTAGAGTTAGCTCACTTATACTTTTGTATGGTAATGAACTTGTACATATTTGCCTAAAAATACAAGGAAAAATGTCGGGGAAAATATGAGAGAGTGTGTAAATAGAGAAATTAGAAGTTGTATGAGTCATTAGACACTTTAGAAGTGAGTAAGATCTCTCTCATCACTCAGATGTAACGTTTTCCAGAAATGAAGAAAAGTTGCACCTGATATTTCTGAGAGCTCTCCTTCTATGTTGAATCTTTTGTGAAATGTTTTGTACAAGTCTAAGTCTATAGTTGATTGACCTCTGTACAAGTTTTCAACTTTTAATTGTGATCAGGCTGAGAGAATTGAGTGTAGGAACATTTACATGTGTAAATGTAAAGAAGTGAAGTTGCAAGAGGTGCAAAATTTGATGCTAATGTTTTAGTCAGTTCTCCTTCCACAGTGTAAAGTTTTGAGGAAGCAAGCACCCATTCTTTAATTTGGAAGGTAAGCTACCTATGGCTAAATGCACTTGATTAAACGGGTTCTAGTTTGGAAGAACCAAGCTTTAGAAGTTGCAGGTGTCAAAGTCGACTGTAAAGAACTATAGTTTTAGACATAGGTGACTTGTTAAGATCATTTCTCAAGATCTACTCAGTCTTTTGGAATGATTTAACTTGAAGGAGGTGCACCAACTATAGTCGACACCTTTTACAAAGTTTTATAAAAAACTTTATACATTTGATAAGTCAATGAGTGAGTTATGTTCAGCAGACTTTCTGTGTAGTCATCTTCTTCACAGTTTGTTCAAGATTTTGGGAGATGAGTATTGATCCTCTAAATTGGTGAAGGTTTTAAGTTATTCTTGATATAGAGGTGCTCTAACTTCAAGAATAACTTGTTCTTTTGGAGATTAACACTCTCCATCATTCAATTTATCAATGGTTTCTTTGATCTCGCCAACAAAGAGGGGCAAGTCCAAGATAGTGGCCAGGATTTTAGGAATCATTTTTTTCCTTTTGAGAGCAGTGGAAGCTCTTGCACTTTGAATATCCTCCCCCCTCTTGGGAGACGTAGATAAAAAATTCATAAAGAAGCTTTTGGCCTCCTGCATATTCTCCTCCTTATCTAAAGCAGTCCCACCATTCCTCTTAGTTGGCAAGGGGGATGTGAGATGTAAAATTGATTGCTCCCTACTTATGTCTGACCATAAAACCATTATTACAGACATTAAAATTGGTTCCCCTAGTTACACGGAAGACTGGACTCATCTGGATGCCAATCTTCTTAATCATACCTTGGTCACTGAGAGTCATTACCTCGGCTAAGGCATGGGAGAAGTCTGTTAAAGACATACAGAGTGTCATTACCTTCTTTAATAAGCTTTCTAAAGATATTCATGCTAAAAGGAGAAACAACATTGTCCAAAGACTTGATAGGCTCAATGACCACAACAACACTCAAGATTTTCTAGATCTTCAACATAAGTTGACCATGGAGAAGTACCTTGAAGCTAGTGAAGCTTTTGCTAATTCAAGAGATTTTTAGAGTGGGAAGATGGATAGAGCTAATAATGCTATGTATTCCATGAAGAAAATCAAGATTTGTTTTTTTCTATTGATTTTTCTTATGAAAAAATTTGTTTTCTTGATTGGACATGTTCTATCTACGAAAGAATTTTTTTTTCTATTGGTTTGTCTTCTAAAAAATATTTTTTTTCTTGACTAGAGATGTTCATGAGATCTATAAGATGGGTGCTTCCATCTTACCATCGGGTATGTTTCTTTCCAATTCATTGTATGTTAAAAAAAAAGGGGATTTGTAAAAAAATTGTACGAAACACCAAAGGTTGAAAAGTTCACTAGACATGGCATGGCAATGGCAAACTCAAGTTTCAACTTTGGAGTGTTAGATCATTAGAGTTTGGGTCTCAATTTAATGGGCCTTTTGAGCTATTGAGATTTTGGGTTTTGCTCAAGGAAGCTTTTAGGATGCAAGTTGATGGGCCTTGGCGTTATGAATTGACAAAGTTCCTTCGGACATTGTGTCCATTCATATAAGAATTTCAATTCTAATAATCCAAATCATAAAAGAGTGTATCAAATAATTTCAAATATAATAATCCCCAATTATAAAAGAGTGCATCAAACATAGTACATATAGAGAGGGAGAGATTGCATAAAATAGCTTTTCAAGTTTCCTTTTCATAAAGTAGCATGCATCAAATAACAAAGTTGGAGCCATCAACATGGATATGAAATGACTTGTTCAAGTCAGACTTTGTCAAAATTACGGTTGAGCACAAACGCCATTTGAGATCAACAAATGACTTCTCAAATTCATCATTCCATTCAAAATTAGTTAAAAGGTTGTTACAAGGGTTTATCTATGATTGCATACATGTGGATAAATCATTGATAATATCCACAATTACCCATGAATGCTTGTACTTCCTCTATCATCCTAGGCCTTGGTAACCCTACTATGGCTCTCACTTGATCTTCGTCCGCCAATATTCCATTCTTTGATCCTATGTGACCTAAGATTTTCCTTTTGACCTAAGATTTTTCCTCATCTCACCATGAACATACACCTCTCTAAGTTTAAGCACACCTAGTATTCTTTGCATTTATCAAATATTTGATTGAGTTATTGGCTATGCTTCTGACTTGTGTGGGAATGAGCACACAAATCATCCACATATACTTCTAATATTTTATGCTAGAACTCCTTGAACACATGACATGTGAGACTTATAATGTAGAAGCAACATTGGTGAGCCCAAAAGGCGTCACACAAAATTCAAATATACCCCATTCAATGGAAAAAGTCATCTTGTGTTGGTCTTCGGGGGAAATGACTACTTGATTTCAATATCCCTATCAAAAATATGAAAGGGCACAAAAACAAAAATCAAAAGGAGCGTGACAATAAGATAATACCCAACAACATAAAAAGAGAGTTTGTGATATTATTCATTAAAAAGTTATTGCATGAATGCACACATGAATCTATCAAGTGGCCAAAAAAAGATCTCAAAATATAAAATTTTATAAGGTTATCTTCATAATAGTTGTGATTAAAAAAAAAGGGACGAGTTACACATACCATTCTAAATCATTTCCAACACAAGTATGTGCTCCATTGCTTAGAGCAGACATTAGAGTAGAAAACATACTCTTTCAATGTTCCAACAAGCCACATAACATGTATTCTTCCCATTCTTATTTCTCTTGTGCAAGAATGATGAGGGGTGGTATACTCCATATCATAAAGAAAAACTAAAGATACCTTAAAAGACAAATTAAAAGTAAAAAATGAGCTTATTACCGTATAGGTCTTTTAGTGAATAACTCCCATACAACTTCCATTTGAACTCCCATGCTCATAAAAATTTTAACTTCCCCAATCCATAAAATAGTTCAAAAGAAAACATAAGATGCATTTTTCTTCTAAGACATAGAAGGAATATCTCTCTCATACTCTAAACTTATAGAAATACATTAATACAATGTTCTACTCTTTAAGAATAAAACCAAGGTCTAACTGGTGAATTTGATGTTGTACCAAAATGCATCATGATGCCTCTTGATATGTGGAAATAGAGCTAAGTTCACTATAGAAAACATTCATAGTTGCTAAAAAGAACATTTAGTAGATCAAACACACACAAAATCATGGATCTAGTTTTTCATTCAACACTTTAACAATCACTTCCCTAGAGAGGAACAAGTCGTATACCCACAGTGAAGAAACCTATTGTATCCGATGGTCATCATGGATAAGACCTATGAACTAGATGTCTTTCTTCTTCCCTGAGAAATTCCTTGCACGATACCTTTTCCTTCTTCCAATTGATAGCCTCTCTCATCATCCTTAATGTGCTTCAGAGAATAAGTGATATCTATAGGAATCCTTGTTCTAGTGAAGAAAGGCCAAGGTACATCCTTTCTGGTAATCCAACCTCAAGAACCCCTTTGCTTCAATCCAAAAAAACAACACATAACTCGTTGAATATCTGATTATCTATTTCACCCGTTTCCTTTTTCTTTATCAACATAGACAACACTCTTAAGTATGTTGCTGCCCTTTAGATTCAGATGAGCCCCAAATGAAGTTGCACTATGTCATCTTTCTCCTCAGTGGTTTTCTCCTTCCATCCTTGAGCCAGAAAACTTTGGTTTGAACAACCCAAACAAAAGAATATTGACCCCTTCCCTTTGTGTGGATCTGTCCAACAACAACAGCTCTGATTATAAAGATCTAGTAGACTATTGTGCTGTAGCATATCAATATGAGACACCAGTACTGCTTTCCTAGGTTATAGTAGACAACTTGAGATACATGTCATGCAAGAAGGGAACCCGTTTCTATTGAATTTCTTTTATGTGGAGCTTAAATGGCGATCTAGACAGACTCTAGATGAAGGGCTTACTAGTGTGCAATGCTATGTAAAGCTCAACTTGGGCCATGCTTATAAAGCTTTTACAAGTGGTTCGGTATAGATAAACGTAGTCGGGAGATACAAAATAGTCGATAAAATATACGATCGAACAATATCTCTACGACCGGAAGTCCTACCATCTCGGCCCTACGGGGAGGGGGGGTTGGAAGTTAGGGTTCCACAAATGTTCGGGCTCTCATACACATATGATCGTATCTTTCTGCTCAATAGACCATCCAAAACCAAGGACACTTATTTGGCTTATGTGGGTAGCTCTAGGACTTGACATCTCTCTATGTATTGCTTGAATCTGCGTCCTACTAGCCTTACCATCTTCTAAGGGGTGTGCTTGAAACTATGGATCAAGGACAAGGTATTGTGCCTGATTCCATTCTTGGAGAACTCAGTGATGAAAGCTTCCATCAACTATGAGATGTTTTGGTAATTACCTTGATGCAAAGGTTAAAACCATACTAGGGTTATACCCTTCAAGGTTAATCCAAAAGCTTTGTATTAAGTGAACAAGTCCTCTATTTGTTCTACTCTCAATACCTGCTTAAATTTGGCCACATGATCATAAGCATCTCTATGCCATCAACGTAGTTTTTCATGGTTTTAACAACCTACGAGGATCTGAACATTCTTGAGTCTCTTTGTCTAGATAAAAGGAAGTCTTTATCATTTGTGTGTGACCTATTTCCTTTAGTTCTCTCTTTTTTTTGTTCCACTCATACCTTGTTCTGAACTGCCTCTTCTTAGGTTGTGTATGAAGGTTACTTTTGGAGATTCTCTTTTCTTTTCTCATTAAACTTTTGAGGAGTTTGTCTATCCTACACTTGCAACTTGTTTATGGAGAGGAAAAACATTTTGGACTTGCCAAAAATGAGAGTGTTTGTTATGGTCTGAGACTAAGTACATTTGACTTGAATCATGACTCATATAGGTGGAATTTCCTAGATTATCTAGAGCTTTGAACTCATACACTCGTACTTGGTATGGGGCCTATCTGACTTGAATTTCTAGAAAGCCTGTTGCTCTCGTTATTTCTTTGTGATGGAGGAGAGATTCTAGATATCTTTTTAGCATGCAAACTATAGTAAACAAGATTTCAAATGAGATAAATCTAATACCAAACTATGCTCACACATAAAATAGCAATTTCTAAAAAACAAGCTACAAGGCCTATGCTCACACACTCTTGTGCAGAGATGTATAAGGATAAATACACCATTTTCAATCCTTGCATGCTAACAATAAAGCCTTCAATATTGTAGAGATATACACACATAGGTGCCTTGCTCCTCTTTGTAACACACATTAGTTGTAATCACTTTTGAGTTTCTTCCAAGCTATCCTAGATGAAGCTCTTGCTTTGATGCTTGATCATCTACCTCCATCATGTCATGCACACTTAGCAAGACCTGTGTCTCTGACAAACTATTCCCGTCAACTTCCTCCTTTGTATCATATTTCACTTCAACAAGAAAATTTCTACCAGCCACATGATGAAAATAGCTATCCATCGGTTGTGGCAGACATGATGATGACCTTAAAATCATACCCCTTATCTAAAGAGTGCTTCAACATAACAAGTAAAAGATCAATACTTAGAATGTGTTCATGAGCATCATCAACTATTACACTATAGAACTAATTAAGAAGCTCAACCACAACACATAATAACAGGAGGAGATGACCTTTCATGAACATAATCTTTGGAAATTTCTATGTTCATTTTGATGCATACATAAGTATGCCAACAAGAGGATCATGTATACTGCATTCTCTAGATTCCTTTGTAACACACTCAAGAGTGTCATGATAGTACTTTATGAAATTGTGTTCATAGTACACACCACAAAAAAAACTCTTTTATGAACCCTGTAGCAAGAAGTGAGGAAGAAGTGCGTTCAAAACTGGCTCTGATGCAGTTAGAAGTACCTCAGACCTCAACTTCTTTGGCCATGGTAAGCTCCTCATGCAATCTAGTGAGTTCTATTTGTGGTGATTAAGCTTCATCTCAAGCTCGTCAACCATAAGCATGCTATTTTCACTTACATGTGAAAAATATGAGAAGCATTGTGGCCCTTGGTTACAAGTGTAGCATGCTCTTTACTAGCCTCTATGCAAGCCATCTTTACCAAGTTAATAAATCATTTGTACATGAAATTTCATGGCTCAACTCATCTACTCTTTTGGCATGCTCAACTTCCATGAGAGCCTCTTTTGCTTGTCTAAGTACATCCTCCTTGTCTCTAGGTGATGTGACAAGGTCTGCTATGAGTTTTTCAAGATCCTTCTTCACTTATTCTAATCCTACTATTACATTCATGTGTTGCTCTTGTGCTACCTTCAGTTCCACTTCCCACACAACATGCTCCTCTTCTACATTGGGCCTACTCTTCTTGGACATCTCTCTTCCCTGTAAGCCTTTATATAAAACATCTAGGCATGTTTTCTTCTCATTGATCCTCTCTGTAAAAGGTCGACAACATCCACTCATAGATGAATTGCTCCTAGTAGCATTCTTCACAGTGATGGTGCCTTCATGTGATTGCTTCAGCTAAAAAGAGCCACTAGAACATTATGCTCTACCTTTTCCATTCTCTTTTCCATACCTAGCTCTTTGTGAGCTTTTCATTTTTCCATCTATCATGTGAGCTTATATGTGTGTATGTATGTGTGTACATTGAACAATCTTTTTAGAGGATTTCAAGGCTGTGCGTTGAACATATTGAAATTTGGGACCTATCTTTGATAAGAAATTTGGTAATCTAATGTTTTTTCCAGATGTGTTTAGAAGTATATATGCAGGTGTGCGCAAGAGCTAGGTATGTATATGCCAAAGTAAATCAACACAGGTATGGATAGGTATGTATATGCCATAATAAATTGAGACGGGTATGCATATGCATGTGTGGATAGGTATGAGCAGGTGTGGGATTGTTACGTAAAGTGGATCCGATCTATTCATCTGTTGGCCCCCTTATAACAAGAGGTGTTTGCCTTCTTCATGGTGAGTATATAGGATTCTTTAAATTATGGAACATATCTTGTCTACCTTTTCTCACGTGATTATGTTGAGTAGGGTCTTCAAAACTATGTTGTTGGAGCATTGCCATATTCATTCAAGGGAGCTAGTTTTAACACTGCACAACAGCGAACATATCTCAATGGTTTTTTCAATGCCAGGAGTTCCTTGTGCCAGTTAGGATCATCTTAAAGGTCTACTCTTTTATTGTGTTTATGATCTATAATGAAACTTGTTGGTTGTACTATCTGGTGAAAATGGTGTTTCTTTTCTACAGGCTTTATCTCACACACAAGACAAAAATATTTGAACTTTTTCCATTCATATATGATGAAAATAATAGTGGGGAAAGAGGTGTTGTTGGAACAAAATTTGTTGTACAAAGAGCATAGATCATCTTAGAAGAAGTCAAGTGAGTTGGATTATTCACATGGCTTCAATGCCTAGAATATATTGTTGAGTTTGATGTCTTAATTTCCACCTCCTCCATGTCGCCTTTTCACAATAAGTTATCTTATAGTGTTGTCCTTTAAGTGAATGATTTGAACCCATAGTAGAGGGAGTGGAGGACCAGCAAGGTGTTGATGTATGAACTCAAAAATTGTTATGATATTGCCTCATGTGGAGTCTCTTTGCATATTAAACATGTATTAAAATGGCCACTACATTTTGGCACGTGTGCATTTGGAGACGCCCCTTGAAAAATTTCACTTATTGATGTTAGTTCTCATCTTAAAGTGATCTCTTTCTTCAAGCACAACAGCTTGTCATATGTCTTGTTAAGTTTGATGGGTTATTGTTTGATGTTTTGCTAAGTTAGATTGTTTCTTAGCCATAACAATATATGTCATAGAGTTATTTTTTAAGTCATTTATGAAGCCTATAAACAATATTTTTGGTTCTAATCTTGTGTGTTGTAATGCAGGATAGAATGTAGGACTAGTTAGGAAAATGAGAAGAATTCTTGCTAAGGACTTAGAGGATAAGCCTAATGAGTTTGATCTTCAGGATGGTGAAGCTAATCCTTCAAGGGTTCCTTTCCGATAACTAAATTCACCTTTTTGCCTAAATTTTTTAATGCCATTGTACCTTTATGTAACCAAATCCATCATCAACAAGGGTTGCATATCAATATAATCTAAACAAAAACATGGGAAGTTTTTGATATATTTCAATATAGAAAAATATTTTATGCTTGATCCATGTCATCAAGGAGTGCCATATGCCCAACTTGAGGAGTTGTTCCTGTTGTTGAAGGCATATATAAATATAGGAAAATTGGGGCTACAAAGATGGGAATAGCAAAGCAGAGTGTCTTACAAGATCTTGGTGTGTGTGTGTGTAGATATATATATATATATAATATATATATATATAATATATATATATATATATATATATATATATATATATATATATATATATATATATATATATATATATATATATATATATATATATACAGACACACACACGCAAACACATGCACACGTGTGTGAATGTGTGTGCATCATGCATGTATGTGTGTATAAATATGCATATGTTTGTGTATGCATGTGTATGTGGGCATGCATGTGTATGTGGACATGCATGTGTATGCATTATGTGTGCATCTATGACATGTGTGCATTGTGCATGTGTTTGTCCCTATGGTTAGTGAAGGTGAAGAGAAGTCAATTGAAAATTATCATCCAAATTTGCCATTGGCTAGAAACCTTGACGCACCCTCCCCTTCATCTACTATGGAGTGGGGTATTCATTCCGTGACCTCAGTTTCTTGGGCATCTACCTCAGTTTCTATCATGGTTGCAACATTTGGTTTAGGTTAATTTCTTAGTTACATTGCCTTATCAACTCTAGGGTTCAGGGATTGGTTACAATCTCTTTACAAATCGTACTATATAGGCTCAATTTTGCCTGTATAGAATACATCACTTTAGCACCACAATAAGCTTTTTCATCAAAAAGTGACTACACACATCAACACCAAGCTTCACTTTCCATCTCTCCATTGTGTACATTTAAATCACCATCGTTGTTTTCTTAGTGCATTGATTAGTATGTTCGCACTCAGCGCTCTATGTTTGCATTTGCACGCAAAAACATTTAACTTCTCCAATATGTTCTTCTCATCACACGTTCTAACTTTGTAACTTCTAAATCGGTTATAACTTCCAGATACAAGGGATTTCTGCCTATACAATTACGAGATTTTAATAATTTGGTTCACTTCAAAACTATATCCAACAAAAATACCTTTCACACCCTTATCACCAATTTTTTGTGTTGTTGCATAAGCATTAGTGCATATGCCACACAACCAAATCATGTAGATGAACAAGAGATGGTTTGTAGCCATGCCAAGCCAATTAAGTACATTCTGAACACACATTATTGCCTCAAAACAGGAACTATGAGGTAATGTGAGGCTTTTATCTATACATCTTGCCATTTCCATGAGAGACATGTTTTTCCTCTTAACAACACCATTATTTTTGTAGCGTGTATAACATTGTAAATTGGTTTTTATCTTGTTCTCAACCATAAATTCATTGAATTCAAAAGACATCCCTCTCCATCAGAATGAAGGGTTTCGATTTTAAATATAAATAAAATTTTTGGTCATGAACAAAACACCTTTGAAGCACATAAAGACTTTAATATTTGACTTTATTGGGTAGACCCATGCATGCCTAGAAAAGTTATCCATAAAAGTCACAAAATATAGGTAATGTCCAAAAGATGTAGCTGCATAGGACCACAAATATAATTATCAACAGGCTGCAAATTACATTTGGCTCTTATTGTACCATCTTTAGGAAAGGAAGAATATTGCATCTTACTATATAGATGACCAAAATGTGGATGCCAAAGTTTTTTTTACCTAAGATGGCTTGCAAATAGTATATTTCACATGAATAATCATCAACATATTTTTTGTTATTTGTGATATTATACAACCAACAACACATCATTCCAACAAATTCATCCCTTACTTGTCTCATACATGCAAACATTTGACTAAATGTGGTGTCTAAAATGGGTGATAATAACAATGATGTAGTGTGTGAAGATGATGTTGGTGTTGTTGTAGATGCAGAGGGAAGGGAAAATGGGGTAGGGGAAGTGAATGCTATGGTGACAATGGAGAAATGTGATGTGTTGATATTGTGGATGTGAGCAGTGGTGCAATTGATGGCAAAATATCCATGTCACTGGATGTGTTATCTAGTGAACTAATGGTGAAAAGTGGTGTGATTGTGGGTGTGTGAGTGGGTGTGAACACAAGATTTACAAATGTGGAGGAATATATGACATGTTGAGTTTCACGGAGTAGTTGGCATAGAGGAGAAGATAGAGGTGAGGGAATGGAACTAGGAGGGGATACTGGTGAGAAGGCCATTGGTGGGGGAAACAGGAAAAGAGTTCATGGAGGAAAGGGAAAGGAGGGAATGGAAGGGTGAGGAAAGGATTAATTGGGATGGGGGGAATTAGGGTGGAGGTAACAGGGGTGAAGATGGCAGTGAGGGTTTGTGGTACTAGAGGTGCTATGGCTCCTACCACAGCACTTACTATGAATTGAGATGATGGAGGTGAGCTTGGTTGTATAGGTGAATTTGGATGTACAGGGGAGGGAAGAGTTTCAATGGATGTGGAGGTGATTTCGATGGTAGTTTTCGGTATGGAGGTTGATGGGTGTGGTGGGAGTCGATGATGATAGGTTCACTTGCACGTGGTGATTTAGGTGGGGGTTGAGGGACTAACCATGCTTCTTCTGGACGACGAGAGGACTTTGCATTAGTTGGGACTCATATGTATTGTGTTGGCTTTGACATTAAGCGTATTCGTCGAGGGTCGAACTGTGACAATGGCTTCCTCATCAAAAAATGGAGTGCTTCGACCATACCGGCTGATTTTACTAACTGGTTAAAGCCATCTACAAAGGAGGCTTCAAATCCTCTGTTGGCTAACTCTTGTTGTAATATTTCTTGACTTTGCTCTTTTGATAATTGCTGGTGTGCCCATAGGGCTTGCATGTTGCAATACAGCTTGTGGATTGCTAGTGTATATGTTGCGGCTTCAAAAGTGTCCTCTTCATAGGTACTAGTGTCACCTTGGGCTTTGGTTTGCTACTCTTGCTCTTCATGCTATCATCATCCTGTGAACTAGACTGTTTTGGCTAGCTTCATAGTCACTGTCTTCATCTTCTATTATTGTTCGATCTTCCTACTCTGAGCTTGACACTAACTGTTCTTGTTGTTGATCCCGTGGCATAGTGGGGTAACTTGGTCTTTCATATTCTTGCAAAAAGAACTATCCTTCTGAGAACTGAAATTCGCTTCAAAATGCATCTCCAAGGTAGTAGCTTGAGTGGTGGCTTCTAAGGTGGACACAACACAGATGGTACCTTCAGTTACTGTGGGTCGTGACAACCAAATGCGTATCAGGGGTATAGGTGCGGGTGGCTCTATGGGAGACTATTGAGGGGATGGTTGCAGTGAAGGCGATTCTAGAACCTGTAAACATGGAATTGAGCCTCGCATATGCTTTCCTGCTCTTGCCTTACTTGATTTGCATGTGTTCTTGGATGTTCTTTCAAACCTCTTCAACTCATCATTGGTCATCGCATGCTCGATTGGTAAGTCATACGCCAAATACATGTATACTATTCTTGTGAGGGTGCAACATCCATGGATGACATGCTTTTGGTTCCATCTTTGTTGTGCTAAGTATAACTGATCTTGTATCCAGCTACCTAGATCTATTGTTTGAGGTCCTATATTGGCTAGATATAAGCCAAACCAAATACATTTCTATGGAATAGTGAAACAGTCCTGGGCAGGGGAAGCAAAATGCTACATAGAAATACACAGAGGTTTCGATAACTCTGGTGTGATAGTAGAAATATCTGCCCACTCAAAACATCACCCCTTTTCATGGGCTCAGGAATGAGCCTTTCTCTCACCGTTGGCGTGTGAGTGCCATGGACCTTAAGTGCTACACAAATGAAATCGTTTGAGAGATATAATTTCATATAAGGGTGATCATTCGCTAGCGATGGAAAAATAAAAGTTCCTGGCAATTCCTTCTGCACTGGGGGTTCAAGAGTGGTTACCAAATAGCAGCATCGATAGAAATTGGGCTTTGGAAAAGGTGCACTAAAGTACTCTATGAATCCAGCCCTATCCCAAATGGGCCATAGTTCCTATGAGTTCTGAAGGGCTCCAAACTCGCATGAGAAAAACTGATATCTGTCACACGTCTTTCCACTAAAACAAAGCATCGAATCATAGATGTAGTTCACCTCTGCTAGAGGTACCACTAGTCCTTGGAACCAATGGGAATTGTTATGTACTTTTTCAGTTCTGCTAATTGGAGGATCGTTGATCGGCATCAGTCCCATGAAACCTTGAAATTTTGGTGGTTGCAATGTAGGGTAAGACTCAGCTAACAGATTATCAAAATTTATTGCTAGAATACTATTGCTAGCGTCTAAGGTTCCTTCCATTTGTATTGTGATCGATTATGAGTGAGTAAGATCTGCTACAAAGGGATAACACATTAGTATGGAAATTAATTTTCATCCCAATAAAGTGAGACTACAATCCCTTTCCATAACCGATGTGTAACTTATGTAGCATTGTGTCATGAGGTGGTTTATGTAATCATTTCTCAAAAACTAATGCAGGTCGCTCGACAGCCTACATGCTTTAGATAATGCATACATTGCTTGTGATGAGATGTTGTTACCAATGAAGGTGGGTTAGTGTGGATGAATCTATACATGATTTAGTTGTGGTTGAATTATTACAAGGGTAAGGGTTAGTCGGGATAGGTGTTATGTCATACAAAGGATCATGTGGAGGTTTCTAGACACATTTCAACATCCATTTCCTAAGAGCTGATGAGTGGGTTTGGTTATTTGGCTGATGTACGAAGGATGATTCGGGCAATGGTGGTGTCGATGGGTGAAGTGATTATTGTCAGGATCTTGCTCACGTGCAAACAGAGGTTATGAACGTAGAAAACACACAGAAGAATAGAGACAACGAGAGACGAGACTGAACGTAGTATTGGGTGCAATCTCCCCCCATGCACTCTATTTTGACAGTCCACAGAGTGCATGTATTTATAGGAATTTTGATTACGTCGAAAAGAGTGGTTACATGAGAGCGGCTTCAAAAAGCAAGCATGAAACTAAACGTTGGTAACTTTTACAGAAAGCCATTGCTTTCAATAACAGAAACTATGGTCTACAACGACGCTTATACTAACCATTACTTTTCTAACTGTTTCTAACAATAGAACCTTCTACGGGGGTTTATTTACAAGCTAAACAATAATTATTCGGATTATTGATATCCACCCTTTCACGCCTTGCACGCTCCTCACGAACCTTCAGCTGCTATATCAAAAACATCAAAAACACATTAATACATTAATAATTTAACACTCTAACAATGCATTGTTCAATAATAATTTAACACTCCAACAATGCATTTTTCAACATATTCCATGTTACAATCCAACAATGCATTGTTCAACATATTCCATGTTACACTCCAACAATGCATTGTTCAACATATTCCATAATTTATAACATGCCCCTCAGTTGAAAAAGCAACTGACCTCAGTTGATAAAATAATAAACATGGATGGCCAGTCACATGTTTCATCACTGAATAAAAAATAAGCATGTTCCATGTAAAAACACATGCATGGAAATGTTCATGGAGCTATTACATTAATGTGTTTGTGTATGATATGCAGAAATTAAGTGGTCATAATGAGGTGTTAATTGTGTTTTATGTATCCATTGGCATTCTTCAATAGAGTGATTTTTGTACTTAACCAAATATCGATGATATTGAGTACCTGTGCGTGTAGTGACATCATGATCAATGATTTTCTCAGGAACTAAGATTTCAGATTGTTCTTCAATTAAAGCAGGATCATCAAGAAGAGGAGTGAGTGGTAAAATTCCTTCAAATGGTTTAAGTAAACTAATATGAAGAGAGTTATGAATAGTCCAATGAGATGGAATATCTAGTCTAAATGAATTATGATTAATTTTTTCTATAATGCGAAACAATCCATAATAGCGTGGTGCAAGTTTAATTTTAGGATGCTGCAAAATATTTTTGAGACATCTTTTAATGATACGCAACCATACAAAATCATTTACCTTGAATTCTTTGGCTAGTTGTTTAGTATTGATATTACGTGTATATCGCTCTTGACTTTTCCTAATGTGCTTGTGAACATCATGAAGTATAGAAACGTGATCATGAGCAATAGAATCAGCCATTGGAATGTCAATTTTGATGAGGGACATGGGAGTGGGAAGCTTTTTACCAAAAACAATTTCAAAAGGTGCACGACCTGTAGTGGTGTGTGCAGTGTTATCGTAAGCAAATTGAAGCAATGGCAACTTTTCATCCCAGTTATTAGGATTATCGAATGAATAACAACACAATAAATCAAGAATAGTATTGTTTGTAGCTTCACTTTGTCCATTACTTTCAGGATGAAATGCAGAGCTAAAATCTATTTTAGAACCAAAATGTTGAAATAAGGCAACCCAAAAATGATTACAAAATCTAACATCACAATCAGATAACATTACTTTAGGAAATCCATGATGTGGAAAATGCATTTAATGAATAATTTTGGAGCTTGAGGTGCAGTCAAAGTTTTTCTACATGGAATGAAATATGCATATTTACTAAACCTATCAACTATTGTCCAAATCATATCATTATGTGATGAAGTGATGGGAAGACCTGTAATAAAATCCATAGAAATTTTTTCCCATGGTTCATTTGGAATGGGAAGTGGCATTAATAATCCAAATGGTTTACCATGATGACGTTTGACATGCTGACAAACAATGCATTGAGAAACATAATGTGCAATATCTTTTTCCATGTGTGGCCAAAAGAAGAAATCTTTGCAAGCAGAAATGGTGCTTTGTATGCCTCTATGACCCATGTAAGATGGTTCATGCATTTCTTTAATGACAAAATCTTTAAAAGCTTGGGTTATGCACAATCTATGTTGAAAATAAAGAAAACCATTATGAAATGTATAATATTCATCAGATAAAGATGCACCATTGTTGAAGTCATGCCATGCATGTGAAAAATACAAATCAGATGCATAAATAGAAACCATTTCTTGAAAAGAATGAATTTGGATGGCAGAAATATTATGCAAAACAACAGAATGCGAAGGAAATGGCTAAGAGCATCATCTACAACATTAGCTTTACCAGGCTAATATTGTATCATGGGTTGGAAATTTTGAATGAATGATGCCCATTTAAGATGCCTATCAGAGATTAAAGGCTGACTTAATAAATGCTTAATAGCCTGTTGATCAGTTTTGATTAAGACCTTAGAGCCCATAAGATAGTGTTTCCAAATTTGCAAAGTTGGGATGGTCATTTTGCATTAAAACAGCACCTATTCCTGAACCACTAGCATCAGTAACGACATGAAAGGGTTGTGAAAAATCAGGTAACTGTAAAACAGGTGCATGTGAAAGTGCTTGTTTCAATTTTTCAAAGGATTGTTGTTGGGTAAGTCCCCATGCAAATTTTATTTTCTTTTTCAACAACAAGGTAAGAGGCAATGCTAAATAAGAAAAATTTCGAACAAACTTCCTATAGAAACTAGCCAACCCAAGAAAAGAATGAACATCATTGATGGATTGTGGTGTAGGCCATTCTACTATAACTCTAATCTTTTTCAGATCCACATGCACACCTTCACTTGAAATAATATGTCCTAAATATTCTAGCTTACGTTAAAAGAAGTAACTCTTTTCAGGATTAGCATAAAGTGTGTTCTCTCGTAACAAATGAAAAACTGTTTCAAGATGCTTTTCAGGTTCGCTATCATTCTTACTGTATACAAGTATATCATCAAAGAAGACAAGAACAAAAGCTTGATAATCAAGAAAAATATTGTTCATCATTCGTGCAAATGTAGCAGGGGCATTAGTAAGTCCAAAGGGCATTACCATAAATTCATAATGACCAGTTTGAGTTCTAAATGCAGTCTTAAAAATATCACTTTGTGTCATACGAATCTGATGGTAACCCGATTTAAGATCAATTTTACTAAAGACACAAGCTCCTCGTAACTTATCTAAGAGATCATCTATTCGTGGAATAGGGTATCTATTCTTTATTGTGATCTTGTTAAGGGCTCTATAATCAATGCACATTTGATAAGTTTTATTCTTCTTCTCTGTTAAGAGAATTGGTGCTCCAAATGGGGAAGAACTAGGCCTTATAAGTCCTTTTTGTAGTAGGTCTTTTACTTGGTTTTCTATTTCCTTTTGGTGTAGTGGGCCATGTCTATAAGGTGCTTTATGAGGAGGAGAACTACCAGGGACTAAGTCTATGCTATGGTCAAAGGATCCTCGAGATGGTGGTAGTTCAGAGGGATATTCAGACATAAAACAATCCTTATAAGTACTCAGTATATGCATCAGGAAGTGTATGAGTAATAATCATTGATGACATTGACAAAAACAATGCATGAATTGAATCCTTTCCTAAATGCACGCTTTACTTGAGTGTGACTAATCAGTGGAAACGACTAAAAATCATGTCGTGCAGACAAACTAATGATTTGACCTTTGAAGTCAAAGTTAAAGGTATGCGTATGGTAGTCAATACGTGGGTTATAATGGTGACAAAAAGGCATACCTAGTATAACATCGTAAGATTGCAAAGGTGCAATTAAAAATGTTCGTGAATCAATATATGGGCCTATGCTAATCGTAACATCTTGCACTTCTTGTGTTACATTATAACGACTACCTTGAAGTGCAGCTTTCACTTTATATAAGGAAGGAAACGTTTGTAATTTAAGTTCTTGTACTAATAAATGTGAAATGAAGTCATGTGAACTACCATCGTCATGTAGAATTTTAACTAGTTTATTATTTATTGTACCCTGCATGCAAAGTAGAGAGTGAAGAGAGATATCGTTACCCAAGGTACTTAAGTCTTTCTCCAATGATTCCTCTATCCAAACAGGAGGAATTTCTTCATTATGGACCTCCATGTTATGCAATTGAGTTGTAGTCGGTTTCATGTGAAGAGGTCGCAATCTGCACCTTATTTTTGTATGTCCAGGTTTACCACAATTCCAACAACTGATTCGTGGTCGCTTCTGTTGGGCATCCACTGCTGAAGTTTGAAGGGTAGGTGGTTTGGTTGGTTGGAAAGATGATGCAACAGGTGGAGTTGAGTAATTGGATTGTGGAGGACGAGGAAAACTAGGGTAAGATGGGGCATTAAAATTACGCTTCAGAGGAAGATGTGGTTTAACAAAAAATGGCCGTTGACGTGGTTGTTGTAATCGAAGTGACTTGGTTATGGACTGGAATTCTTTTTCTGCATCATAGGTGAAAGATATAGCCTCGTTGAGGGTTGTAGCTCGTAGGGTATGAAGCTTAGCTTGGATTCCCACCTCCAAACCATCTTCATATTTCTGCTGCAAGATTTCCTCTGATACTTCTTCAAGCATTCGAACAAGTAGTAAATTTTGCCAGAACCGCTCCATATAGGTAGTAACCGTATCACCCTCCTTCCATGTAAGGGTCGTCCATGCACGTCGAACATGCAAATGGTATTGAGGAGGAAGAAAAGAATCCTTCACTTTCTCTTGGAAAGCCTGTCCTTTCAAATCTTTGTAACTCCAAGTGAACACATCTCTATTCTCTCCCAATAGGGCGATTAATTCTTCTTCTTCTTCTGCCTTCGTCAAATCATGCCCTATGTATGCGCATGTTTCTTCTCCTTCTTCAATTGTAACCACTATCTTTTTGGTTTTCTCTCGATTATCGTACAGTTCTCCAATGCATGCTTCTCTTTTAGGCATCCGTACCATGATTTTTCTATCTTCTATTTCATACTTTTTGAAATTCTCTGGTACTTCCATGAGGGGTTCTTCTTCCTCTGTCTTAGGTTATTTTTTTCTCTTCTTTTGCTTATTTTCTGTACATTCTCTGAGTGACTTGGGTTGTTCAGTTTGATTTTCCTTGCCCATCTCAAGGGTCATGGCTTCCATAAAATAAAGGTACTCCTCTTATGTCGAGCAAAATGGTTCAATGATAATGGACTCTAAGTTCTCGTCACTCATCTCGTCTGATTCTTTAGCCACTTCCATTGATTCTTCTAGGATAGGCTCTTCCTCTAGGGGCTCTATCATAAGGATTGAAATGTCGTATCTTTTCTCATCATAATGAGGGGTCCATTGTTCTTTGTTCACTGCTATATCCATGGTAGCTAAGATCTCTACCCAACCGTGAGGCTCAGATTCCTTGTCAGGAAACACTATAGGTGCATAAGCAGGATCTTGAAGGGTTCATGGATGTCATTATGAACTTAAAGTTATGGCTTCCAATCGTTCTTCCTCTTGTTTGGCTACCTTACACATCCATAGGTGAGTGTCCTCGTACAACCATGAAGGGTCTGATTCTAATGAATGCACAGACTCTGTTTCTTCAGGGGTCATGTGGATGGTATTCCACTGAATCGGGTGTACGTCTCGATGGGAATAATGATTGAGATTAACTTTGGTGGTCACTCCCAAGTGTTGCAAGTACAAAGAGTTGGTTCCCCAATTTGTTGATATATTTAGGTAGTGATGTGTGTGAACACTCTAGGACTGCCGGGGCACTTTCTTCCCTCTTTAGGAGGTTTTTTTCCCCCGGCTTATATATACGCCTATTGCCCTAATGGGCTACTTATCTTTGTACATTCTCTAGTAATACAGTCAGTATTGTGTGTTTGTGCTCCAAGCTTCTTCTTCTTCCTTGTGCTGTTCGCGTGCTTCCGCAGACGTCTATCTCCAACAATTGGTATCAGAGCAGGTCGTCGCTTCTTCTAGGGCGCCGTCGACACTCCTCCGTTTGCAGTCTCAGATTCGCACGAAATTTGGTGAGAATATTCAGGGTGTTTCCGAGATCAAAACAGCTTTGTTGTGTGGTGCCGAAATTGCGATCTGAGCTCGTTTCGGCCTCCGAACGCACTATCCCAGCGCTTATGCAGGCTATTTCATCCTTTTGTGCCAAAGGTATATACCAGTTTCTGTTCGCCAGTTTAAGCGTCTCAAAGTCTGCTACAGGTCTAGCAGAACTCGTCTGGGTTGTTCTGTTCAACTTTTTGAGATACAGTCAATTTTCTGCATCAAGGTATTTTAGTCACCGGCCATGGCTGAAAGCAGTGATGTATTCCGTATGTTGGCTGTTGAGGATAAGTTGGATGTGTTGTGCTTGATTCCACTTTTTGAGAATTCTATGATGAAGGATTCTAACAAGTGATGAATATCCCTAAATTGCCTTTGTTGTAAAGGTTGGAACCAGGTTAAAGCCGTGTTCTTTAACATGAGTCCAAAAGCATTGTATTGTGTGAACATATCTTCCACTTGCTCTGCACGCAACACTTGCTTAAACTCAGCAACCTGGTCATAGGGATCTCTTGTGCCATCAAAGTAATTTTTCATCGACGTCACTAATTGGGTAGGTCTCAATATTCTTGGATGCATAGCGTCTAGGTAGAGGAAAGTCATTCCTACCACCTTGTATTCTTGGTTCCCTTGGTCTCTCCACTCTATTAGTTTACAGGGTTGATCTATCTCCTCCTTATTCTTCTCTCTTTTGGAACCATGGGCTCAAGATGTCCAGGCACCTTGATGACTAGTGTTTGCATGTGCTCGTGATGGGGGGAATACCAACTCGCCTCTCCATGTATAAGCATGTCTTGCATGATTGGGTACCACAAACACTTGTTCTAAAGTGTTGTCTAGGTATACTACCTTTCAGGGCATATCAGGGTCCTTGAATTCGTAAATAGTGATTGAACCTACTTCATTGGGCTATTCCATTCTATCCATTCAAAACGCTTCATCAGTTTCTTTATTCAAGAATAATTTAATACTTTTGTTATCTTGAGGGATCCATTCTGGGTTCAACATCCTTGTCAATATGGATTTTCCTCTAGGTGTCCTAGCTTCGTCTCCTAATGGTTCTTGCCCTAGGGTTCCTACTCCATCTTGGGAATAACTACTCCAATCTCATTAGTGAGGTTAGGCTGATTAGTTATGATATACATTGTTCCTTCCTTGTCTAAGTATGCATCTCTCTGGAACTTAACAATCGGATGTTCCAATCCAATGGGTTGGTCAGGGTTGTGCAATTGAACCACTGATCTCCTCAAACCATCCTCGTAGATGTGAGCACCTAAGTGGTTGGTTCGAACATATTCTAATTGGGTTTTGTAGGGTCCTTTGGGTCTTTCTAAGTAAGCTATGCTCAATCCCCCTTCTGGTCTCTCCATGCTATATGCCATTTCAGAATCATTAGTCTCTAAGCTCTATTTGTATGGATAACTATTCAATTGGTGTGCCCAAGAATGTGTTATAATCTTCACTCTCGCTTCTGATGATCTAAGGCCTTGTTGATCTGCCTTACCTATATTCTTTCCTGATCTAAGGCTCATGAATTTATCTCCCTTGATCACTAAATACACGTTCTGATCGCCAATATTTCTTTGTTCTCAATCACTTGTTTAGTTTTTTATTATGTTTTGTCTCAATGTACATGTCATGAATCGCCTTTTAGTTGTCTGCTTAAGTTCTTGCAATGTTGAGATTAAGTTCTTTTCCTTTAGGGTTTTTGTTTTTGAACTTTTTAACTTACACTTGGACTTTGTTGATATATTTAGGTAGTGATGTGTGTGAACACACTAGGACCGCCCGGGGCACTTTTTTCCCTCTTTAGGAGGTTTTTTCCCCCGGCTTCTATATACGCCTATATCATTGCCCTAACGGACTACTTATCTTTATACATTCTAGTGGTAATACATTGAGTATTATGTGTTGAGCTCCAAGATTTTTCTTCTTCCTTGTGTTGTTCACTTGCTTTCGCAGACGTCTAACTCCAATAATTGGTATCAGATCAGGTTGGCACTTCATCTAGGGCGTCGTCGAAACCTCTCCGATTGTAGTCCCAGAATCACACAAATTTTGGTGGGCATACTCAGCGTGTTTCCGAGATCAAAATTGCTTTGCTTTGTGGTGATGAAATCACAATCTAAGCTCATTTCGACCTCTGAATGCACTATCACAGTGCTTATGTAGGTTATTTCACCTTTTTGTGCCAAAGGTATATACCAGTTTCAGTTCACCAATATAAGCGTCTCGAAGCCTACTACATGTTTAATAGAATTCGTCTTGGCAGTGCTATTCAACTTTTTGAGATACAGTCAATTTTTTGCATCAAGGTATTTTAGTCACCGGCCATGGCTGAAAGCAGTGATGTATTTTGTATGTTGGCTGTGGAGGATAAGTTGGATGGTACCAACTACCTGTTGTGGGCTTTTATGATGCGACATGTATTGGTTGCAAAAGGACTGTGGAACATTGTGTTGGGTGTTGAAAAACATCCTATCACACCTGCAACTATTACAACTGCAGGTACTGAAGCTGATGCAGAAGGTGTCGAAGATGATGATATTCTGCATATTCCTCTTCGTGCTGCAGTTTCTGCTTCACCTACTAAAGAGAAAATTAATTGGGATGGCAGAGATGCCAAGGCACATGCATTGATAGCTTTGTCTGTCAAACATGCCATTATTCCTCACATTCGCTCTTGCAGAGAAGCTAAAGATGCTTGCAATACACTTACCACATTGTACCAAGCTAGGAATGAGGCTCGTGTTGCTTACCTCCAGAACAGTTGGAGAGTGAGCAAATGAATGAAGATGATTCTATGCACACTTTTCTAACAAAGATCAAAGACTTGAAGGAACAGTTGATTTTTGCTAATGAGGTTATACCAGATAGCTCACTTCTGCAGACCATTCTGAATGGTCTTCCTGATTCATATCAGAGTTTTGCTTCTACTCTTTGGTTGATGATGAAAGGCAATCCAAATGCCTTGTCATTTCAAGAGTTAGTCTTTGTTCTGTTGCAGGAAGATCAATCCAGGCAGAACAGGTCCATTATTTGTGTTGCAAATCAAGCTTTTCTAGCTAGTCGGAAGAGCAAAGGAAAATGGAGCTCTTCAATTAGTAAGCAGAAATCTTCTAATTCTGCATAGTCGAACAGGGAGGACAAAGATGAAAAGAAATAAAAAAAGCAGAAATTATTTTGCAAGTACTGTAAAGGAAATGATCATATCATAAAGAACTGTCCAAAACTAGCTGCTAAAGAGGCAAAGAAGAAAGAGGTTGGAATGGTTGTTGCAGAGGCCTCTATGCCAAAAATAGAGTATGCTAATCTTGTGCAAGAAGAAGAATGGGCATTTACTATTGTTTGTAGTTTTGGCCCATCTTCTCATGAACAGTGCATGTGTGCAGTAGACTTAGATGTTTGGTACTTTGACAATGGGGAGACCAAACATATTACCTTGCAGCATGGTTTCTTCTCTTCACTCGAGCCTGCCCCTATAGGGAAAACTATTACATGCACCAACAACTCCTCTTATCCTGTTATGGGAGTTGGTAAGATAATTTTGACTACTTTTGATGGTAGTTCTTTCACTTTGTCAAATGCTTTGTTTGTGCCAAGGATCAAGAAAAATATGTTATCAGTTTTTGCATTAGCCAAGATTGGCTTGGTTGTGAAATTTGTTGATGACAGATGTACAGTTCATGATCTATCAAATGGCGATGTGATTATTGCTTCTGGCATTTTATGTCATGGGCTGTATAAGCTCATAGACTATGAAAGATTTCTAAATGCTTCGGCATGTGTAGTACATGATTCTGAGGCTATGTCAAATGCAAAGCTTTGGCATGCATGCTTTGGTCATCTGAATTTTTCTAGTTTGCTATGCCTGCAAAAATATGAAATGGTGTCCTCTTTGCCGAAACTTGAGGCACCTTAAAAACATGTTTGTGAAGGCTGTATTTTGGGAAAAATGTAGCCTTCCTCCTTTCCAAAAGATGGTTCAGTTCAGGCCACTCAGAAATTGTAGCTTGTACATATTGATGTCTGTGTTCCTATGCAGACACCTTCTTTTGGAAATTATCTTTACTGTGTAACTTTCATCGATGATTTTTTTAGTCATGCGTGGGTATATCCATTGAAGGCAAAGTTTGAAGTATTCATGTGCTTCAAAAAATTTTTGGTTTTGGCTGAAAATCTGTCAGCATGTAAAATGGGCACCCTCTGTTCTGATCGAGGGGGTGAATATATGTCTTTTGATTTTAATGCATTTCTAGTTGAACGTGGGATAAAACACCAGTGTACAATGCCATATACACCTCAATAGAATGGAGTTGTTGAACGAAAGAACAGGTCACTCATGGAGATGGCGAGGTGTATGGTCAAGAGTCAAGCTTTACCACAGTTTCTGGCTTGAGGCTGTCATGTGTGCAGCATATGTACTTAACAGGTGTTCCACTAAAGCGCTGCAGTCTATCACTCCATGTGAGGCTTGGAATCATCACAAGCCATCTGTTGCTCATCTGCGTGTTTTTGGTTGTTTGGCATATGCATTAGTGCCTAAACAACATCGCAGAAAATTGGATGATAAAGCAGTAAAATGTATTTTTGTTGGATAGAGTTCTGAAATTAAAGGCTATCGTCTGTATCATCCACAAACTAAACGCATTCTGGTTAGTCATGATGTTGTTTTTGTGGAAGATGCTATTCAGCCATTGCTTTCATGTACTAAGGAGACATCTGTTAGCTCCAAAGACATGTATGATAATTGTTGCCTCTTTTTATAGGTGGACAGTCTAGTGTTGGTCCTAATGAGGCAACTTCTCAGCCTTTGCAGGTTTCATGTGATGATGCAGATCATCCCATTTCTTATGCAGATTTACATGATGCACTTGTTGATGAGAGAGCTTGTATTGAGGAGGAAAAAACTAGGCCAAAATGGTTGGTGCAAACTTTGCGTGATAGCAAATTAGATGCACCTCTATCATATCATACTTGATCAGGATCTCATAGTGCCTCTTTTGCATCAGATTGCTATGCTATGGTTGCATCCAGTCTTTGTGATGAGATTGAGCCTCTTTCGTTTGATGAAGCACAAAGTTTAGAAAATTGGATGGTTGTTATGCAATCTGAATATGATGCTATAATGAAGAATGGTACTTGGTCTTTATGTGACTTGCGTCATGGCAAGAAGGCCATTGGCACTACGTGGGTATACAAGCTGAAGCATAAACTTGATGATACAGTTGACAGGTATAAGGATAGGCTTGTTGCAAAGGGTTATGTGCAGGAAAGAGGCATTGATTTTGATGAAACCTTCACTCCTACTTGCCGAATCACTATTGTTCGTAGCATTTGCGCACTTGCAACTCATCATGGTTGGAATGTACATGAGTTGGACATTAAAACAACATTGTTGAATGGTGACTTGCATGAAGAAGTGTATGTTTTTCATCCCTGTGGCTTTGTGCAGAAAGGGCATGAAAACGAGGTGTGCAAGTTAAAGAAGGCATTATATGGTTTAAAGCAAGCACCACATGCTTGGTATGAAGAGATACATGCCTATCTGATTGCACATGGTTTTGAGAACATTCCAACTGAAAGCACCTTATATGTCAAGCGTGCTAATGATGTACCTCTGATCATTGTGGTGTATGTTGATGACATGCTGCTCACTGGTCCTCATGAGAAGCATATTGCTAATTTCAAGGCTGATTTACATGCCTCATTTGAGATGTCTAATTTGGGGCATTTGCATCATTATTTGGGCATTCAGTTTATGCACATTGATGGTGGAATGGCTTTGTGTCAAACGAAATATATTGACACATTATTGTAGCGTTTTGGCCTTGAAGATTGTAAACCTATTGCCACTCCTATGGAGATAGGTTTACGACTGAGTCTTCATGATGTTGGAGATGCATTTCATGTTGTCCTCTATCAGCAGGCTGTTGGTTGCTTGATTTACTATGCATTACTCGGCCAGATATTCAATTTGTTGTCTCACAAATGAGCAGCTTTATGCATTGCCTAGGAGTCAAGCATTGGCAGGCAATTAAGCGCATCTTTTGCTACTTTAGTGGTACTCAGCTACTTGGGTTGTTTTATCCCAAGGGGGGGATCACTATTGCTAGATTTGCATGCTTTTTCTGACTCTGATTGGGCTGGTTGTTATGACACTGGTGTGTCCACTAGTGGCTTTTGGTTCATGCTTGGTAGCTCATGTATATCTTGGTTGAGAAAGAAGCAACCTACTATGGCCACTTCTAGTTGTGAAGCTGAGTATAGGGCAGCTTTCACAGCGACTATTGAGTGTGTGTGGCTCAGATGCCTTATCACTGATTTGGGTGTTGTTCAATCTTTTGCCACCACCATCTTCACTGACAGTCAGAGCACATTGGCAATTGCAAGGAACCCTGTGTTCCATGCTCACACTAAGCACATTGAGGTGCATTATCATTTTGTCAAGGGGAGGTTCTCTACTGGGGAGATCAGCTTGGCATATGTGCCCACACAAGAGAACATTGTAGACCTTTTCACGGAGGCTCTGCCTAGAGAGAAGTTTGAAGCTTTCCACAAAGCTTTGGGCTTACTTCCTTTTGTGGAGTGATTTCCACATAGCTTGGCACTTCCTTATACATGAGTGTCAGCTCCTTGTTCACTGCATCACTCTCAGGGGGGATTTGTTGATATATTTAGTTAGTGATGTGTGTGAACACACTAGGACTATCGAGGCACTTTTTTCCCTCTTTAGGAGGTCTTTTTCCCCTAACTTGTATATACGCCTATTGCCCTAACAGACTACTTATCTTTGTACATTCTAGTTGTAATACATTGAGTATTGTGTGTTGAGCTCCAAGCTTCTTCTTCCTTGTGATGTTCATATGCTTTCGCAGACGTCTAACTCCAACAGACTTGAGAAATTAAGGCTCTTGGACTTGATGTGTTCCTATCGTATTCCTACTTCGATCAACAATACTACCCACAATTAACCTAAGCTAACAATTGACTGAGCGTGTTGAGAGTTGTTCCAACCTCAAGTCAGCTTCATTGAATGCTCTAGTGCCCAAGAAGATATGCTTCCCAAGCCTTGCTTACTTCATTTTCTGCCTTGCTTTGGATCGGATGACTCTTGCAAGGCCTGTGAAAATTCAAAGTTTATACCAACACTTGCCCTTGATGAATAGACACTTTGATGTATACACCTTTAAGGGTCCCTTTTCCTTTGGCAAGATTCTCAGGTGCCCCCTTGCTTTCCTAATCCCAAATAAGGGTCAAATTCAATTTATCCTATCTAAATATCAATGCGTTATTGTTAAGAAAAACAATTGAGACCATGCAAGATTCAAAACGACCTTTCTAACGAGCTCTAAAGCTCAAAAGATGAGTTTTGTATGAAAAAGTTATGGACATTCAGGCTCTGGGGAGTTAAAATAGGTAGATAGGTTTTCTCCAAATATGAGCTAAGAAGGCTCTCAAATGCACCACTGACTCAAAAATTCACTTACATTGGCCTTGAAATTGCCAAAAAATAAAAACCCTAAATTTTCATTTTAGCCGAACCATCACGATGGTGTGCAAGGATCATGATGGGAGTGAACTGTCACGATGGTCTAGTTGAACTGTCGTGATGGACCGATCTAAGTGAGTTGTGGTGATGGTCCAAACTTGCCAAAGCATCATGATGGTCTATCCTGTCAAGGTGTCACAATGGTCTAAGTTAGGTGAGCCGTCTCGATGGTGGGGGTACCGTCATGATGGCATGGTCAATCTTTGTGATGGTCAATGGTCAAAGGAACCATCATGATGGTCAATGGTCAAAGGAATTGTCACGATGGTCCAAACGACACGTGGGCAGTGGCACGTCGTGATGGTGTGAGCCAATCATGATGGTGTAGGGGCAGTGTGATTGTCGTGATGGTCCACCTGAACTATCGCGATGGTGTGACACCGTCACGATGGTTCGATCAAGCCATCACGATGGCATGAGCCAATCACGATGGTGACATCCCATCACGATGGCTTGATCCAATCACAATGGTCCACCAAAATGCAAGTTTTTGAAATGCATGTGTGGATTCGTGTATGTGCAAGTGTGCTCTATGCCGTGCCCATGATGCAATCCAAAAAGGACGAGTTTGTCAGACCATTGTGATGGTCCGACACCAATGAAAAAACTGATAGAAAGTTACATATTTTACCTTTTTAGAGCTTCCCTATTGTACTGGAGTTCTTTACCTGGAAGAAAACTCACAAACAGAAACACACAATCTTGCACAAGAGCTCTCTCTCTCTCATGCACAAATGAGGAAAATGGAGGGAATAGGTGGATATGGTGAATTTTTTGATTTTTTTGGAGTGTAAGAAGATGATGAGGGGATGAAGGAGGAGTTTAGGGGAGATGAAAAACACTAAAAACAATGCAAAAACAACAACAAAAACTGAAATTATTTACCTTCCAATGCCAATTCTTGC
Source organism: Ceratopteris richardii (assembly GCA_020310875.1). Classification (NCBI taxonomy): domain Eukaryota; kingdom Viridiplantae; phylum Streptophyta; class Polypodiopsida; order Polypodiales; family Pteridaceae; genus Ceratopteris; species Ceratopteris richardii. Next base: position 223,531,024 of record CM035408.1, read on the forward strand.
TATAGTCTTACCATCAAGTGTTCTTCCTATAACTTTTTCACCGGCAACAGTGCCAAATTTGGTGTTGTTCTAGGCTAGGATAAGCTCCTCGCTATGAAGTTCCACCTCCTTAATTGTCAATCCGTGGAAGAGATAGGAGTGATATGAAGATTGTGAATGCATGAAGTGAGTGAAGGTGAAGGTGAGAAACATGAGAATGCACACACACGATAGAGACAAAAGAGAAGCAATGGAAGGTCATGAACACACTCTATTGCTCAAGAACACTATTACAAGCTCAAAAATAGCTCTAATCTCTAACTCGCCAACACAATCCCACCTAAGATAACCTTAAAAATGAGCTCTCTAGCTTTTTTTATAGTTTTTAGACTAGTGTTGATCGGTTTCATACCTAGTCTTTGACATAGTTAAAAAATATGTTCTCAAGATCATTTGGAGGTCCAAATGAAGTCTAAAAATTACCAAAATTGTTATGGTCATTCTACCTAAGCTCCTCAAGTTTGGGGACTCCTCAGCTTGCACAAAATGGAGCTGTAAATATGAAGTTGGGTGTTTTATGATACATATATTAAGACTTGAAGAGAATATCATGAAGTTTATTTCTTGAGAAAAATAAAATGTCTGGCCCCCGCAACTCACAACACTTCCGTCTTTACATACTTCCTCTGCGTTGATGCCTCTAGCTACTGTCGAATGTACTGCCAATAATATGTTTGGTCACAGCACTCTCAAAGTACCAAACCTCTAAATCCACACAAACATACAATTATCATTAGTTGATAAATCAATAATTACATTGTGTATTAAATTCCCATTCTTCATTTCACACTAAGTTGGTAGACTCAGTCTTAGAAGCAAAAGTGTCCATAACAATCAATACTATCTCGTTCTTCTTTGCCTCTTTAGTCAAAAGCTTGATTCGGAACATGCAGAATGGACATTTTTTTTCTAGATTAGTCTTCTTGCAACAAAACAAAAACCAACTCTTCAAATGTTAAGGAATTTGGGTTTCCTTTCCTCATCATCTAAGGAATAGAAGAAAGACTGTTGGGGCTTCACTCACTAATTAGGCATGGATATATGAAGATATATGAAGAAAGAAAGAAGGAAAGGAGAAGTGAAGAAAAAGCATACAGAAAATTAAGCCTAAGTGAAGGGACAATTTCACTATTGTAAATTAGTGCAAATTAGAGTCTAGTTTTTCATTTGATCTTCAGAACTTATGAGTTCAAGTCTAGGAGAATGTAAACCATAGGTATATAAGTTAATTTGAGATAAAAAACATGTAGAGAGAACTCAATTTTGTAATCTGAGTGAGTAGAGAAAAGTCGTGTCTTTTCTGAGAGAGATGTTTAGGAAAAACTTCTGAGTCTGAGAGAGTTTTCCATGGCTATGAGCAAAATTAGGCTAAGCCAATTTGTACACATTCTCTCTAATATACAACATATGTTTGTGTAGAAGGATTAAGTCTAATTCCTCTTGTACATTGAGTTCTAAGTGATTTCACATGATTGTGTAAGTTAGTTGACAGTTACGACTTTTCTGGCGCACATTTACCTGAACTTCTTAAGGTCAGATCTCGAAGTATACTGTAAAGTTTTCAGTAAGTGATAGCTCATTTTAAAGCTACTATCTTCAACTACATTTGGTCAAAAGATCTTTAAGAAATGGGACGCATACTCAGAGAAATCAACTTAACAGTGAAGGTATGTCAAATCGATGAAGTCAGTTTTCAGTTTTCAGACATAGTGAAAAGTTTGGAGCAAATTCAGAAGATTTTGAAGTTAGTACTTGAAAGTTTTGCTTGTTATGTGTGACTTAACATTAGCAAGAACTTCTCTTAGTAAATGATCAAAGGAATTTGCAAAGATCAAGCTAATACAGGTCAGATTGAAGGTTTGAAGAAAAGGCGCAGATTTCTGTGAAGTGAAATTTTGATTTTCACTAAGTTCAGAGATGAAGGCTCATATTAAGAGTGTTGCTAAGCTAATGATGGTTATGGAGGTCTTCTAATACCACATTAGTTTAGTTCTTGTGGTGGTTTATACACCAACAAGTGGTATCAGAGCAGATAAGGTCCTCGAGAGTAAAGGGAGAGCAGATACAAGAAGAATTGAAGAGTTCTTTATCAAAGAAGGTGGAAGTTGAGGTGTTCAACAAACAAAAGTCATCAGAAGATTATTTCGAAGTTACTTCCAAAGGTAAAGGTCTACAAAAGGTATCATTCTTTAACTTTTTACTTACAGGTTGAAGCAGAAGCAAGAATACTATGGCAGATCATGTGTCCATTGACAAATTGGACAGAGATAATTATCCTGCTTGGGTGATGAGGATGGAAGCCTTAGTTATGAGTAAGGACCTAATGGTATATGTGATAGGTGAAGAAGAAAAACCTAAATTTGAAGATGAGAGTCATCCAAGAAAGGAAGAGCTAGAAGCTTTGAAGCTATGGCAGAAGAGAGATGCAAGTGCAAGAGCTTATATATATAGCACTATTACAGATCATTTGTTACCACATATCAGAGGTTTAGAAACAGCTGAAGACATTTGGAATGCTTTGGAGGATCACTTCCAAAACACTACTAAAGCTAGGAAGGCTAGCTTATGGTCAGAGTTCACCACATTCAAGAAAAAGCAAAATCAGAGCATTAGTGATTATGTTACTAAGATGAAGGACTTGGCAGATAGCCTTGGATCTATTGATGAGGATATTGAAGATCATAGGTTGATAGCACAATTACTTGCAGGGTTAAGAGGTGATGAAAGATGGAAGCCTTTTGTACTTTCAACAGAGCTCTCATTAAATCATTATGTGCCAGAATTGAACCAATTACTTGGATTAATGCTCACATTTGAGCAAGACTTGAAGTCAGATGGAGACAAAGGACAAAGTTCTGCAATGTACATGAAGAACAAGAAGAAAGGAGATAAAGGTAAAGCAAAGGATGAAGAAGAGTCAACAACTCAAGCAAATTATGCAAGAGGAAGAGGTATTGGCAGAGGTAAAGGTCGAGGAAATGGAAGAGGTAGAGGTAATCAGAACAATAACAAGAAGACATGTTGGATTTGTGGATTGAGCAATCATCTAGCATATGATTGTTGGCATAATCAACAAGGATCAAGCCAAAATCAAAACGACAATGGCAGAGGAAGAGGTGGAAGATTTCAGAATCAATTTCAAAGAGGAAGACAGAATTCAAGAGGAAGTTATGGTAAAGGTGGTGGAAGAAATTGGAATCATAATCAGTCTTATAATACCACATATTACAATTATGCAAATGATACACAGAATGACATTCATACAACATTGATGATGAATTCAATAAGTCCATCAGAGAAGGAGGATCTCAAGGTATTTTATATTGACTCTGGTTGTTCAAATCATTTGTCAGGTAATATAGAATTATTGTCAGAATTGGAAGAAGGCAATTCAAGTCATACAGTACAAACAGGTGATAATACAAAACATAATGTGCATTCAATTGGAAAAGTGAAGTGCAGGAGTGGAGCTGATTTGTTAACAAATGTTTTGTATGTTCCAACAATACCAAAGAATCTGATTAGTGTTGGACAAATAGTGGAAAAATGCTTTCAAGTCAGATTTACAAATGAAGGGGTATTTGTTGAAGATCCAGAGGATGCATACAATCCCATTGTTTGTGGTAAGAAGGAAGGTAGACTTTTTACTCTCAAAGTGCAAGGAAATGTTGGTCAAGCCCTAATTACACATGGTGATGAAGTAATTACAGAGTTAGATCTTTGGCATAAGAGATTGGGACACTTCAATGAAAGAGGAATCAAAACTATGGTGGAGAACCAATCTGTAATGGGGCTACCAAATGTGAAGAATCAACATATGATATACAAGTGTGAAGCTTGTCAGATGGGAAAAGCACATAGACTACCATTTCAGAAGAAAGGTTTCAAGCATGATGGTTTGCTTGAACTCATACATACAGATGTATGGGGACCAACAAAAGAAGGATCAATAAATGGATCTAGGTATTATGTTTTGTTTATTGATGATGCTACAAGGTGGATAACCCTTTATGTTCTAAAAGAAAGATCAGAAGTATTTGGAGCCTTCAAACATTTTCATGCTTATGCAGAAAGAGTTACAGGTCAAAAACTCAAGAGGTTAAGGTCTGATGGAGGGGGAGAATACTTCTCCCAAGAGTTTAATGACTATCTTTGGAATGCAGGTATCAAGAGAGAGATAACTTGCAGGTATACACATCAACATAATGGGGTGGCAGAAAGGAGAAATAGAACATTGGTTGAATTTGCAAGAGCAATGTTAAAAGAAAAGAATTGCCCTAATTATCTTTGGGCTGAGGCTGTAAATACAGCTACATACCTTGTGAATAGACTACCATGTGGAGCTTTGAATGGTATGACTCCTTATGAAGCTTGGTGGGGTAAGAAACCAACACTTGACCATTGTAAAGTGTTTGGGTCAATTGCCTATGCTTATGTGCCATCACAACTCAGACATAAGCTTGAACCAAAGGCAGAAAAATATGTGTTTATTGGGTATGATGAAAAGCAAATGGGTTATAGGCTATGGAGTCCTTTAACTAAACATTTTATTGTTTCCAGAGATGTGACCTTTTATGAACAGAAGAGTTGGTATGCAGATAAAGATTGTGACCTTGAAACATTTGAAGAAGAGATAAGAAGGAGTGCAAGAGGTAAGTCACATATGCAGATAGATGGAGATGAAGAACATATGCAAGCAAGCACATCAAGAGTTGGATCATATAGAAGAAATGAAGATGGACCAATATTTGATGAAGAAGCACATCCAGATATACATGAAGAGCGTGAACCAAGAAGATCAACCAGAATGAAGAAGCAACCTACAAGGTATTCATATGATACTTCTTACTTGACTCAGAAAAATTATGCTTATATGGTTAAGGAAGATGAAGAACCTCAAAGCTATGATGAAGCAAAGGGTAAGAGACAATGGGAAGAAGCAATGAAGGAAGAGTTTGATGCACTTGAAGAAAGCAAAACTTGGGAACTTGTTCCAAAGCCTAATGGTAAGAAAGTGATTGGAAATAAATGGGTTTACAAAATTAAGAAGCATGCAGATGGAAGAATAGCCAGATACAAAGCTAGATTGGTGGTTAAAGGCTATGCTCAAACTTTTGGCATAGACTATGATGAGACATTCAGTCCTGTGGCAAAGATGTCAACCATAAGGACAATCATTGCCATTGCAGCATCAAAAGGATGGACATTGAGTCAATTGGACATTAAGAATGCATTTTTGAATGGATATATATCAGATGAGGTTTACATGGAGCAACCTCAAGGGTTTGTAGATCACAAGTTTCCAAATTATGTTTGCAGGCTGAGAAGAGCACTTTATGGTTTGAAGCAAGCTCCAAGAGCTTGGAATTATAGACTTGTTAAGTATCTTAATGATCTTGGATATCAAAGTTCAAAGGCAGATGCAAGTTTACTTATCAAAAGAACAGATGAAGGTATGATCTACATTTGTATTTATGTAGATGATATTATAATTACAGGTACCTCAAATGAAGGAATCAAGGAGGTGAAGAAGTTACTTGATAGAGAATTCAAGATAAGTGATCTAGGAAAATTGTCATATTTTCTTGGAATGGAAATCACTTATGCAGAACATGGCATATATGTATCACAAGAAAGGTATCTTTTGAATCTTCTAAAGAAGTTTAACATGGAGAATTGCAGAGAGGCATCAACACCACTAGAGGTCAATCATAAACTCAGTAGATATGATGGTGCAGAGTTCAAAGACATGAGGAAGTATCAATCTTTAGTGGGAGGTTTAATTTATGCTACATTAACAAGGCCTGATCTTAGTTATGCAGTGGGTGTTCTTTCTCAATTCATGCATTGTCCAAAGGATCCACATTGGATTGCAGGTCAAAGAGTTCTTAGATATATTAAAGGGACTTTGAAAGAAGGATTGTATTATCCTTTTACATCAAATATAAGATTGAGAGCCTATAGTGATTCAGATTGGGCAGGAAGTCAGGATGATAGAAGATCTACTCATGGCTACATGATATACATTGGAGATAAGCTTGTGAGTTGGTGTTCAAAGAAACAACATACACTGGCTTTATCATCAACAGAAGCTGAGTACAAAGGACTTGTGGAAGCAGCAAAAGAAGTAATATGGATGCAGACATTATTCAAAAGTTTGGGAATTGATCAAGGTATACCTATCATTCATGGAGATAATATGAGCTCATTATATCTTGCAGCAAATCCTGTATTTCATGCAAGGACAAAGCACATAGAAATACAGTACCATTTTCTCAAAGAAAAGGTAATGGAGAAAGAGATTGAAGTGGTGTACACTTCTACAAAAGATCAGATTGCAAATATTATGACAAAGAGCTTGGATGGAGTGAAGACAAGTAGGTTCAAGGAGATGGCAGGAATAAAAGAGAAGAAGACTATATGAAGAAATCAAAGCATGCTAATTAGTGATTGAGGGGGAGCTGTTGGGGCTTCACTCACTAATTAGGCATGGATATATGAAGATATATGAAGAAAGAAAGAAGGAAAGGAGAAGTGAAGAAAAAGCATACAGAAAATTAAGCCTAAGTGAAGGGACAATTTCACTATTGTAAATTAGTGCAAATTAGAGTCTAGTTTTTCATTTGATCTTCAGAACTTACGAGTTCAAGTCTAGGAGAATGTAAACCATAGGTATATAAGTTAATTTGAGATAAAAAACATATAGAGAGAACTCAATTTTGTAATCTGAGTGAGTAGAGAAAAGTCGTGTCTTTTCTGAGAGAGATGTTTAGGAAAAACTTCTGAGTCTGAGAGAGTTTTCCATGGCTATGAGCAAAATTAGGCTAAGCCAATTTGTACACATTCTCTCTGATATACAACATATGTTTGTGTAGAAGGATTAAGTCTAATTCCTCTTGTACATTGAGTTCTAAGTGATTTCACATGACTGTGTAAGTTAGTTGACAGTTACGACTTTTCTGGCGCACATTTACCTGAACTTCTTAAGGTCAGATCTCGAAGTATACTGTAAAGTTTTCAGTAAGTGATAGCTCATTTTAAAGCTACTATCTTCAACTACATTTGGTCAAAAGATCTTTAAGAAACGAGACGCATACTCAGAGAAATCAACTTAACAGTGAAGGTATGTCAAATCGATGAAGTCAGTTTTCAGTTTTCAGACATAGTGAAAAGTTTGGAGCAAATTCAGAAGATTTTGAAGTTAGTACTTGAAAGTTTTGCTTGTTATGTGTGAATTAACATTAGCAAGAAATTCTCTTAGTAAATGATCAAAGGAATTTGCAAAGATCAAGCTAATACAGGTCAGATTGAAGGTTTGAAGAAAAGGCGCAGATTTCTGTGAAGTGAAATTTTGATTTTCACTAAGTTCAGAGATGAAGACTCATATTAAGAGTGTTGCTAAGCTAATGATGGTTATGGAGGTCTTCTAATACCACATCAGTTTAGTTCTTGTGGTGGTTTATACACCAACAAAGACCAGTTCAAACAATAAAGCATTCTCAACTAATGCAAAGGGGAAATTCTCTTCTTATGGTTTAATGAAGCATCAAAAGAAGAATACAAAGAATCAAAAGTTGGAATTTGTTATTATTTTGAAAACAAGGCTCATGGCATCATGGATTCTAGAGAGAAGCAAGTTGATGAGAGGAACAATACTCTCAAACCTGCATGAAAGAATAGAGAATCTAAAAATAACATAGAGCTTGAATTATGATTTTCCATAGAGGGGATATGTACATCTAGCCAAGCTCAATTTGATGATCACTAGACATTAGATAGTGGAACATCTTTACACATGACTGTTGGAGATAGACGTCTGCGGAAACACGCGAACAGCACAAGGAAGAAGAAGAAGCTTGGAGCACAAACACACAATACTGAATGTATTACTAGAGAATGTACAAAGATAAGTAGCCCATTAGGGCAATAGGCGTATATACAAGCCGGGGGAAAAAAACCTCCTAAAGAGGGAAAAAAGTGCCCCGGTAGTTCTAGAGTGTTCACACACATCACTACCTAAATATATCAACAAATCCCCCCTGGGAGTGATGCAGTGAACAAGGAGCTGGCACTCATGTATAAGGAAGTGCCAAGCTATGTGGAAATCACTCCACAAAAGGAAGTAAGCCCAAAGCTTTGCGGAAAGCTTCAAACTTCTCCCTAGGCAGAGCCTTCGTGAAAAGGTCTGCAATGTTCTCCTGCGTGGGCACATATGCCAAGCTGATCTCCCCAACAGAGAACCTCTCCCTGACATAGTGATAATGCACCTCAATGTGCTTAGTGCGAGCATGGAACACAGGGTTCCTCGCAACTCCCAATGCGCTCTGATTGTCAGTGAAGATGGTGGTGGCAGAAGACTGGCCAACACCCAAATCAGCCAAAAGGCGTCTGAGCCACACACACTCAACAATCGCTGTGAAAGCTGCCCTATACTCAGCCTCACAACTGGAAGTGGCCACAATAGGCTGCTTCTTAATCAACCAAGATATACATGAGGTACCAAGCATAAAGCAAAAACCATTGGTGGACACACGAGTGTCATAGCAACCAGCCCAATCTGAATCAGAAAAAGCATGCAAATCTGGCAGTAGTGATCCCCCCTTGGGATAAAACAACCCAAGTAGCCTAGTACCACTCAAGTAGCGAAAGATGCGCTTAACCACTTTCCAATGCATGACTCCTGGGCAATGCATAAACCTGCTCATCTCTGAGACAGCAAACTGAATATCTAACCGAGTAATGCATAAGTAAATCAAGCATCCAACAGCCTGCTGATAGAGAACAGCATCAAATGCATCTCCAGCATCATGAAGACTCAATCGTAAACCTGTCTCCATAGGAGTGGCAATAGGTTTACAGTCTTCAAGGCCAAAACGCTGCAATAATGTGTCAATATATTTCATTTGACACAAAGCCATTCCACCATCAACGTGCATAAACTGAATGCCCAAATAGTGATGCAAATGCCCCAAATCAGACATCTCAAATGAGGCATGCAAATCAGCCTTAAAATCAGCAATATGTGTCTCAATAGGACAAGTGAGCAGCATGTCATCAACATAGACAACAATGATCAAAAGCACATCATTAGCACGCTTAACATATAAGGTGCTTTCAGTTGGACTGTTTTCAAAACCATGTGCAATCAGATAGGCATGTATCTTCTCATACCAAGCACGTGGTGCTTGTTTTAAACCATATAACACCTTCTTTAACCTGCACACCTGGTTTTCATGCCCTTTTTGCACAAAGCCACGGGGCTGAAAAACATACACTTCTTCATGTAAGTCACCATTCAGAAATGCTGTTTTAATGTCCAACTGATGTACATTCCAACCATGATGGGCTGCAAGTGCACAAATGCTCCGAACAGTAGTCATATGGCATGTAGGTGCAAAGGTCTCATCCAAATCAATGCCTCTTTCCTGCGCATAACCCTTTGCAACAAGCCTAGCCTTATACCTATCAACTGTACCATCAGGTTTACGCTTCAGCTTGTATACCCACTTAGTGCCAATGGCCTTCTTGCCAAGAGGCAAGTCACATAAAGACCATGTACCATTCTTCATTATAGCATCATATTCAGATTGCATAGCAGCCATCCAATTTTCTGAATTATGTGCTTCATCAAAAGAAACAGGCTCATTCTCATCACAGAGACTAGATGCAGCCATAACATAGCAATCTCATGCAAAGGAGGCACTATGAGAGCCTTAACGAGTACGATATGACAAAGGTGCATCTAATTTGCTGTCACGCAAAGTCTGCACCAGCCATTTTGGCATAGTTTTTGCCTCCTCAATATCAGCTCTCTCATCATCAAGTGCATCATGTAAATCTGCATCAGAAATGGAATGATCTACATCATCATATGAAACCTGCAAAGGCTGAGAAGTTGCCTCATTAGGACCAGCACTAGCCTGTCCACCTGTAAAAAGAGGCATCAAAGTATCATACATGTCTTTGGAGCTAACAGATGTCTCCTTAGTACATGAAAGCAATGGCTGAATAGCATCTTCCACAAAGACAACATCACGGCTAACCAGAATGCGTTTAGTCTGTGGATGATACAGACGATAGCCTTTACTTTCAGAACTGTACCCAACAAAAATACATTTTACTGCCTTATCATCCAATTTTTTGCGATGTTGTTCAGGCACTAATGCATATGCCAAACAACCAAAAACACGCAGATGAGCAACAGATGGCTTGTGGTCATGCCAAGCCTCATATGGAGTGATAGACTGCAACGCTTTAGTGGGACACCTGTTCAGTACATATGCTGCACACATGACAGCCTCAAGCCAGAAACTATGTGGTAAAGCCTGACTTTTGACCATGCACCTCGCCATCTCCATGAGTGACCTGTTCTTTCTTTCAGCAACTCCATTCTGTTGAGGTGTATACGGAACTGTACACTGGTGTTTTATCCATGTTCAGCCAGAAATGCATTAAAATCTGAAGACATATATTCCCCCCCTCAATCAGAATGAAGGGTGCCCATTTTACATGCTGACAGATTTTCAGCCAAAACCAAAAACTGATTGAAGCACATGAACACTTCGGGCTTTGCTTTGAGTGGATATACCCATGCATGCCTGGAAAAATCATCAATGAAAGTCACGAAGTAAAGGTAATTTCCAAAAGAGGGTGTCTGCATAGGACCACACACATCACTATGTACAAGCTGCAATTTCTGCGTAGCCCGAACTGAACCATCTTTTGGAAAGGAAGAACGCTGCATTTTGCCCAAAATACAGCCTTCACAAACATGTTTTCCAGGTGCCTCAAGTTTGGGCAAAGAGGACACCATTTCAGATTTCTGAAGGCATAGCAAACTAGCAAAATTCAGATGACCAAAGCGTGCATGCCAAAGCTTTGCATCTGACAGAGCCTGAGAATCATGAACTGCACATGCCGAATCATTCATAGATCTTTCATAGTCTATGAGCTTATACAGCCCACGACATAAAATGCCAGAAGCAATAATCACATCGCCATTTGAGAGATCATGGACTGTACACCTGTCATCACGAATTTCACAACCAAGCCAATCTTGGCTAATGCAGAAACTGATAACAGGTTCTTTTTGATCCCTGGCACAAATAAAGCATCTGACAAAGTGAAAGAACTACCATCAGCAGTAGTCAGAATGATCTTACCAACTCCCATAACAGGATAAGAGGAGTTATTGGCGCATGTGACAGTATTCCTTGTAGGGGCAGGCTCGAGTGAAGAGAAGAAACTGCGCTGCGAGGTAATATGTTTGGTCGCCCCACTGTCAAAGTACCAAACATCTGAGTCTACTGCAGACATGCACTGATCATGAGAAGATGGGTCAAAACTGCAGACAGTAGTAAACACCCATTCTTCTTCCTGCACAAGATTTGCAGACTCTGTTTTTTGGTGTAGAGGCCTCTGCAACAACCATTCCAGCCTCTTTCTTCTTTGCCTCTTTAGCAGCCAGTTTTGGACAGTTCTTTACGATATGATCATTTCCTTTAGAGTACTTGCAAAACAATTTCTGCTTTTCTGATTTCTTCTCATCTTTATCCTGGTTCTTCGATGTTGATATATTTAGGTAGTGATGTGTGTGAACACTCTAGGACTGCCAGGGCACTTTTTTCCCTCTTTAGGAGGTTTTTTTTTCCCCGGCTTGTATATACGCCTATTGCCCTAATGGGCTACTTATCTTTGTACATTCTCTAGTAATACATTCAGTATTGTGTGATTGTGCTCCAAGCTTCTTCTTCTTCCTTGTGCTGTTCGCGTGCTTCCGCAGACGTATATCTCCAACAATATGTATCAGAGCAGATCGTCGCTTCTTCTAGGGCGCCATCGACACTCCTCCGTTTGCAGTCTCAGATTCGCTCGAAATTTGGTGAGCATACTCAGGGTGTTTCCGAGATCAAAACAGCTTCGCTGTGTGGTGCCAAAATCACGATCTCAGCTCGTTTCGGCCTCCGAACTCACTATCACAGCGCTTGTGCAGGCTATTTCATCCTTTTGTGCCAAAGGTATATACCAGTTTCTGTTCGTCAATTTAAGCGTCTCAAAGTCTGCTACAGGTCTAGCAGAACTCGTCTGGGCAGTTCCGTTCAACTTTTTGAGATACAGTCAATTTTCTGCATCAAGGTATTTTAGTCACCGGCCATGGCTGAAAGCAGTGATGTATTCCGTATGTTGGCCGTTGAGGATAAGTTGGATGGTACCAACTACCCATTATGGGCTTATATGATGCGATATGTACAGGTTTGCAAAAGGACTGTGGAACATTGTGCAGGGTGTTGAAAGACGTCTTGTTACACCTGCGACTACAAGTACTACAAATACAGGTGCTGGAGGTGTTGGAGCTGATGAAGATGGTGTCGAAGATGATATTCCACAGATTCCTGTTCGTGTTGCTGTTTCTGTTGCACCTACTGCAGAGCAGATTCGTTGGGATGGCAGAGATGCCCAGGCACATGCATTGATAGCTTTGTCTGTCAAACGTGCCATTATTCCTCACATTCGCTCTTGCAGAACAGCAAAGGATGCTTGGGATACACTTACCACTTTGTACCAGGCTAGGAATGAGGCTCGTGTTGCTTACCTCCGAAAACAGTTAGAGAGTGAGCACATGAATGAAGGTGATTCTATGGATAGTTTTCTCACAAAGATCAAAGACCTGAAGGAACAATTGATTTTTGCTGATGAGGTTATACCAGATAGCTCACTTGTGCAGACCGTTCTGAATGGTCTTCCTGATTCATATCAGACTTTTGCCTCTACTCTTCGGTTGATGATGAAAGGCAATCCGAATGCCTTGTCATTTGAGGAATTAGTCTCTGTTCTGTTGCAGGAAGATCAGTCCAGGCAGAACAGGTCCATTATGCGTGTTGCAGATCAAGCTTTCTTGGCTAGTCAGAAGGGCAAAGGAAAATGGAGCTCTTCTACTAGTAAGCAGAAATCTGCAAATGCTGCACAATCGAAGAACCACGATAAAGATGAGAAGAAATCAGAAAAGCGGAAATTGTTCTGCAAGTACTGTAAAGGAAATGATCATATTATAAAGAACTGTCCAAACCTCGCTGCTAAAGAGGCAAAGAAGAAAGAGGCTGGAATGGTTGTTGCAGAGGCCTCTACACCAAAAACAGAGTCTGCAAATCTTGTGCAGGAAGAAGAATGGGTGTTTACTACTGTCTGCAGTTTTGACCCATCTTCTCATGATCAGTGCATGTCTCTAGTAGACTCAGATGTTTGGTACTTTGACAGTGGGGCGACCAAACATATTACCTCGCAGCGCAATTTCTTCTCTTCACTCGAGCCTGCCCCTACAGGGAATACTGTCACATGCGCCAATAACTCCTCTTATCCTGTTATGGGAGTTGGTAAGATCATTCTGTCTACTGCTGATGGTAGTTCTTTCACTTTGTCAGATGCTTTATTTGTGCTAGGGATCAAAAAGAACCTGTTATCAGTTTCTGCATTAGCCAAGATTGGCTTGGTTGTGAAATTCGTTGATGACAGGTGTACAATCCATGATCTCTCAAATGGCGATGTGATTATTGCTTCTGGCATTTTATGTCGTGGGCTGTATAAGCTCATAGACTATGAAAGATCTGTGAATGATTCGGCATGTGCAATTCATGACTCTCAGGCTATGTCAGATGCAAAGCTTTGGCATGCACGCTTTGGTCATCTGAATTTTGCTAGTTTGTTACGCCAGCAGAAATCTGAAATGGTGTCCTCTTTGCCCAAACTTGAGCCACCTGGAAAACATGTTTGTGAAGGCTGTATTTTGGGCAAAATGCAGCGTTCTTTCTTTCCAAAAGATGGTTCAGTTCGAGCTACGTAGAAATTGCAGCTTGTACATAGTGATGTCTATGGTCCTATGCAGACACCCTCTTTTGGAAATTAGCTTTACTTCGTGACTTTCATTGATGATTTTTCCAGGCATGCATGGGTATATCCACTCAAAGCAAAGTCCGAAGTGTTCATGTGCTTTAAACAGTTTTTGGTTTTGGCTGAAAATCTGTCAGCATGTAAAATGGGCACCCTCCGTTCTGATCGAGGGGGGGAATATATGTCTTTAGATTTTAATGCATTTCTGGATGAATATGGGATAAAACACCAGTGTACATTGCCCGTATACACCTCAATAGAATGGAGTTGCTGAAAGAAAGAACAGGTCACTCATGGAGATGGCGAGGTGCATGGTCAAAAGTCAGGCTTTACCACATAGTTTTTGGCTTGAGGTTGTCATGTGTGCAGCATATGTACTGAACAGGTGTCCCACTAAAGCATTGCAGTCTATCACTCCATATGAGGCTTGGCATGACCGCAAGCCATCTGTTGCTCATCTGCGTGTTTTTGGTTGTTTGGCATATGCATTAGTGCCTGAACAACATCGCAGAAAATTGGATGATAAGGCAGTAAAATGTATTTTTGTTGGGTACAGTTCTGAAAGTAAAGGCTATCGTCTGTATCATCCATAGACTAAACGCATTCTGGTTAGCCGTGATGTTGTCTTTGTGGAAGATGCTATTCAGCCATTGCTTTCATGTTCTAAGGAGACATTTGTTAGCTCCAAAGACATGTATGATACTTTGATGCCTCTTTTTACAGGTGGACAGGCTAGTGCTGGTCCTAATGAGGCAACTTCTCAGCCTTTGCAGGTTTCATATGATGATGTAGATCATTCCATTTCTGATGCAGATTTACATGATGCACTTGTTGATGAGAGAGCTGATATTGAGCAGGCAAAAACTATGCCAAAATGGCTGGTGCAGACTTTGCGTGACAGCAAATTAGATGCACCTTTGTCATATCGTACTCGTTAAGGCTCTCATAGTGCCTCCTTTGCATCAGATTGCTATGCTATGGCTGCATCTAGTCTCAGTGATGAGAATGAGCCTGTTTCTTTTGATGAAGCACAAAATTCGGAAAATTGGATGGCTGCTATGCAATCTGAATATGACGCTATAATGAAGAATGGTACATGGTCTTTATGTGACTTGCCTCTTGGCAAGAAGGCCATTGGCACTAAGTGGGTATACAAGCTGAAGCGTAAACCTGATGGTACAGTTGACAGGTATAAGGCTAGGCTTGTTGCAAAGGGTTATGCACAGGAAAGAGGCATTGATTTTGATGAGACCTTTGCACCTACATGCCGTATGACTACTCTTCAGAGCATTTGTGCACTTGCAGCCCATCATGGTTGGAATGTACATCAGTTGGACATTAAAACAACATTTCTTAATGGTGACTTGCATGAAGAAGTGTATGTTTTTCAGCCCCATGGCTTTGTGCAGAAAGGGCATGAAAACCAGGTTTGCAGGTTAAAGAAGGCATTATATGGTTTAAAGCAAGCACCACGTGCTTGGTATGAGAAGATACATGCCTATCTGATTGCACATGGTTTTGAGAACAGTCCAACTGAAAGCACCTTATATGTTAAGCGTGCTTATGATGTGCTTCTGATCATTGTTGTCTATGTTGATGACATGCTGCTCATTGGTCCTATTGAGACACATATTGCTGATTTTAAGGCTGATTTGCATGCCTCATTTGAGATGTCTGATTTGGGGCATTTGCATCACTATTTGGGCATTCAGTTTATGCACGTTGATGGTGGAATGGCTTTGTGTCAAACGAAATATATTGACACATTATTGCAGCGTTTTGGCCTTGAAGACTGTAAGCCTATTGCCACTCCTATGGAGACAGGTTTACGATTGAGTCTTCTTGATGCTGGAGATGCATTTGATGCTGTTCTCTATCAGCAAGCTGTTGGATGCTTGATTTACTTATGCATTACTCGGCCAGATATTCAGTTTGCTGTCTCACAGATGAGCAGGTTTATGCATTGCCCAGGAGTCACGCATTGGAAAGCGGTTAAGCGCATCTTTCATTACTTGAGTGGTACTCGGCTACTTGGGTTGTTTTATCCCAAGGGGGGATCACTACCGCCAGATTTGCATGCTTTTTCTGACTCAGATTGGGCTAGTTGCTATGACACTCGTGTGTCCACCAGTGGTTTTTGCTTCATGCTTGGTACCTCGTGTATATCTTGGTTGAGCAAGAAGCAGCCTACTCTGGCCACTTCCAGTTGTGAGGCTGAGTATAGGGCAGCTTTCACAGCAATTGTTGAGTGTGTGTGGCTCAGACGCCTTTTGGCTGATTTGGGTGTTGGCCAGTCTTCTGCCACCACCATCTTCACTGACAGTCAGAGCGCATTGGCAGTTGCGAGGAACCCTGTGTTCCATGCTCGCACTAAGCACATTGAGGTGCATTATCACTATGTCAGGGAGAGGTTCTCTGCTGGGGAGATCAGCTTGGCATATTTGCCCACGCAGGAGAACATTGCAGACCTTTTCACGAAGGCTCTGCCTAGGGAGAAGTTTGAAGCTTTCCGCAAAGCTTTGGGCTTACTTCCTTTTGTGGAGTGATTTCCACATAGCTTGGCACTTGTAGTGATGTGTGTGAACACTCTAGGACTGCCGGGGCACTTTTTTCCCTCTTTAGGAGGTTTTTTTTTCCCCGGCTTGTATATACACCTATTGCCCTAATGGGCTACTTATCTTTGTACATTCTCTAGTAATACATTCAGTATTGTGTGTTTGTGCTCCAAGCTTCTTCTTCTTCCTTGTGTTGTTCGCGTGCTTCCGCAGACGTCTATCTCCAACATTCGATTGTGCAACATTTGCAGATTTCTGCTTACTAGTAGAAGAGCTCCATTTTCCTTTGCCCTTCTGACTAGCTAGGAAAGCTTGATCTGCAACACGCATAATGGACCTGTTCTGCCTGGACTGATCTTCCTGCAACAGAACAGAGACTAATTCCTCAAATGACAAGGCATTCAGATTGCCTTTCATCATCAACCTAAGAGTAGAGGCAAAACTCTGATATGAATCAGGAAGACCATTCAGAATGGTCTGCACAAGTGAGCTATCTGGTATAACCTCATCAGCAGAAATCAATTGTTCCTTCAGGTCTTTGATCTTTGTGAGAAAACTGTCCATAGAATCACCTTCATTCATGTGCTCACTCTCCAACTGTTTTCAGAGGTAAGCAACACGAGCCTCATTCCTAGCCTGGTACAAAGTGGTAAGTGTATCCCAAGCATCCTTTGCTGTTCTGCAAGAGCGAATGTGAGGAATAATGGCACATTTGACAGACAGAGCTATCAATGCATGTGCCTGGGCATCTCTGCCATCCTAGCGAATCTGCTCTGCAGTAGGTGCAACAGGAACAGCAGCACGAACAGGAATCTGCGGAATATCATCTTCAACACCATCTTCATCAGCTCCAGCACCTGTATTTGCAGTACCTGTCGTTACAGGTGTAACAGGACGTCTTTCAACACCCTACACAATGTTCCACAATCCTTTTGCAACCAGTACATGTCGCATCATATAAGCCCATAATGGGTAGTTGGTACCATCCAACGTATCCTCAACAGCCAACATACAGAATACATCACTGCTTTCAGCCATGGCCGATGACTAAAATACCTTGATGCAAAAAATTGACTGTATCTCAAAAAGTTGAATGGAACTACCCAAACGAGTTTTGCTAGACCTGTAGCAGACTTCGAGACACTTAAACTCACGAACAGAAACTGGTATATACCTTTGGCACAAAAGGACGAAATAGCCTGCACAAGCGTTATGATAGTGCGTTCGGAGGCCGAAACGAGCTCAGATCGCGATTTCGGCACCATGCAGCAAAGCTGTTTTGATCTCAGAAACACCCTGAGTATGCTCACCAAATTTCGTGCGAATCTGAGACTGCAAACGGAGGAGTGTCGACGGCGCCCTAGAAGAAGCGACGACCTGCTCTGATACCAATTGTTGGAGATAGACGTCTGCGGAAGCACGCGAACAGCACAAGGAAGAAGAAGAAGCTTGGAGCACAAACACACAATACTGAATGTATTACTAGAGAATGTACAAAGATAAGTAGCCCATTAGGGCAATAGGCGTATATACAAGCCGGGGGAAAAAAACCTCCTAAAGAGGGAAAAAAGTGCCCCGGCGGTCCTAGAGTGTTCACACACATCACTACCTAAATATATCAACATCCTTGATGAATGAATTCCTAGTGATTCATAAAAAATTAGCCCCTTATCACCCTCAAGCCAACGATCAAGCAGAAAGTTCCAATAAAGTGTTGTGTATTGTATTGACAAAGATAGTCAATAGTGGAAGGTCAAATTGGGACAAACAATTGCATCATGCAATTTGGGCCTTCCGTGTGCCTTACGAGACAACCATTGGAACTACTCCATTTAACCTAGTGTATGGACAAAATGCAATCCTGCCAATCAACTTTTTGGTGCCTACTTTAAGAGTAGCACAACAGTATGAATGGATAGGACATGAGTTGTCGAAGCAACTTGAGAACATTGAGAAGTTACACGAAACAAGACTACAAGCCGTTGTGGGAATTTATGCTGCTAAAAGGAGATAGAAAGCATATTATGATACGCACATCAAAGACAAAGGCCTGAAAGAAGGAGATTTAGTCCTAGTATATACCTTGAAGCAACATGCCAAGAAGCTATAGAAACGGGGATATGGACCCCTACTCATCAATAGGATCTCAACAAGTGGAGCAGTCAATCTAGCCACACTAGATGGAGATATACTTCCTAATTACATAAGTGGTTGTCGAGTAAAGCGATATATGGAATCATTGACGGATCAGATATTAGCATGACTCATGGGAGCGCAAAATCGTAAAAAGGAAAAAGAGAGAATTAGAGAAGAAGCATGCAAAGAAGCCTTGGAGCATATCAAGAAACAAAAGTAGTGGATAAGACAAAGGGATGAACAATATTTGCAAGGAGAAGAACCAATTCTCATGGCCAATTACCAAATTCAGCAAGCCGACATAAAGAACCTTAGCATATCTCAACCATATTTGAACCTAGGGATTGGAACTACGGAATACCAATTGATAGATGCCTTGATCGACTTAGGAGAAGCACTAAGCTGCATATGAATGACGGTTATTACACATCTTAAAATGACCATAAACCCAACTAAAGCACACATGATAGGCATGGGAGGCCAAGTCATAGAATGTGTTGGAGAAGCCATAATATCCCTCCACCTAGGAAATTCCACTATGGAGCAATGAGTGTTGGTATGCAAAGATGAGGACTTAATAGAAAACCTGATCCTAGGACAAGATTAGATTATCGAGAATGAAGTGAGCATTCATCTAGCACAAGGATACATCTCAGCCAAAATAGGACATAAGGAAATCTTTAGCCTATTAGAAGAAAGATTTCATCGCATGCATGAAGTCATCAAGCTTAAGAAAGAAACCCCAGAAGAGGAGTTTGAGGATGAATCAATCAAGAGCATACCCAAAGGGCACCTAAGATAGAATCACCAACAAATATGAAGGTGTCTCTTGATGATTAGCCTTTATTCCCTATGAAAGGTGAATCCAAGAGAGAATGTGAGGACAATGCTCCTAAGATTACCTATACCAAGGAAAGAACATCCACATGGAAGACTACTACTCGATTATCACAATCAGGAAATGCTCATCTACAATGGGTTTGCAAGGATCGAATGAGGGAACCATAGAAGCCAACACCAAAGAAGGTCAATCATCCCATGAAGGCAAGGAGGAACAATAACTCCTCTTTACTACAATCAGAACCAAAAAGACTTGTAAACATATGGCTCCCAAAATCACTAAGGTGTGTAGCAGAAAGAAGTAAACAAGCACCTGAAAACACAACTGTGGGAAGCACACCGCAAGAAAGGACGGATCGAGGCCAGCAATTATCCATAAAGAAGTGCAAGAATACATCTAGCAGATCCCGAGCTCCAGAAAGGTGCTTCAACCTCTTGATCTTCTGGAGGTCCAGATCAAAGGCTGAAAATCAAGACCTTCATACCTTCCACTGGTTGCGTGCGTTGTTGGGTCATGAGAGATGCTCGGATGGTGGATCAAGTGATCAGCCAAAATCGTTCGGCACACGCAGGGTGTCTGTAGCGGACTCAGCCTAAGGACCATAAGGACGCACTGCTCTATATTTGGCAATAGCTTCCTGATAGGATGGTACAATCAATGATTCTTCGGTTATCTGATTTTTAATTACCTCCTCTACTTCGGTTTCAATTGGCTTCGGATGAGTATGTCTAACTAAAGGTGGCGGAAATAAGTTTTCACTACTATGTGGTTCAGGAGATGCAATGGAAAATAAAGTTAAGAACGTGGTTAAACAATGGTCATAAGATATGGAAACTAAAGATTCTAAAGTAATATGATCTTTAATGACTTCTTCTATTACTAATTCTATAGATTCAGTTCTAGTTTCAATGTTTTCAATACTACTATGCTCAAACTCATGGAATAGCTCAGAAGATATCAAAGAAATCAATGGAATATAATATTAATGCTAAATCTGCTTGAACAATTGAGTTGATAAAGCTAATGGATTAAATCAATTCCTCTAATACAAATATAAGGTCTAAATGATAGGATAAATGTCTAAAACAAATGGGTAAATGGCTAAATGAAAATATAAGGAAGATGAAATGTCTTCAATCTGTCACTTCATGGATCTCTTCACTTCAATTGCTCTTCAATTCTT
Organism: Ceratopteris richardii; assembly: GCA_020310875.1. Classification (NCBI taxonomy): domain Eukaryota; kingdom Viridiplantae; phylum Streptophyta; class Polypodiopsida; order Polypodiales; family Pteridaceae; genus Ceratopteris; species Ceratopteris richardii. The sequence continues at coordinate 223,551,662 of CM035408.1, forward strand.
CAATGTTTGTCTGCAAAAACATTAAGAAGAATTGGAGTTCAATACACATATCTATATACTTACTCAACACATTTGTAAATCACTCTTTTGGATTTGATTTATTTTCTCATCCACTCTTTTACCCACACTTATCCACCACACTTTGAATCGGCTTTCCACACACTTTAATTGCATACTCTACTTATACCACTCTTTACACACACACACTCATTCACCTCAACTTTAACTATTCACGTTATCCACTTTAATTACACATTGCTCACATACCATTCTTTTATCTAGCATTCACACACACCACTAGCTATTTATCCACATATTTTATCATTTTAATTTAATTAGCTTAATTTTTCATAATTAAATAATTCATTTAAATTAAGCTTAGTTTAAGAGTTTAATAATTAAATACCTTAATATTTATATCTACACACAATATTAAATTAATTAATTAAACCATAATTTAATTTTTAATAAAACAATGTTCAATTTATAGATTAATTTAATTAAATATTAATTGTTTTAACCCTTAAAACTAATGCTAATATTCATTCCCACTCATCTTAAACACTAAAAACCCTTGGAAACCCCTTAAAAACTCATCAAAACTTAGTTTGACCCTAGCATAAACCTAATTAAACCCTAGCTTTAACTCGAGAATTAATGTTCAAACTTAAATACACATAAATTAATGTAAACCTAGGGTTTAATACCCATGATTCTTGCTTGGATGAATATAAAAAACTCATTAAATGTGTAATTAGGGTAAACCCTCTAATATGAACATATGTTCTTCTTCATCATTTGTACCTGTAAACACTTCAAAAGTAGTTAATTCCAACCAAAACAGCTGATCAACAGTGATATAAAAGAGGTTTAGAATTCACCAATAAAATTGTTTTCATTTTTTTGGTCGTCAACTGGAAGATGCAAATCTGTCCGACATCCACCGCCACCAAACTTGCACATCATCTCGATGGGCCAACTTGCAGATTAAGGGAAGCAGCATTTTCAATGATTATCCTAAAATTAAACCGTAGAATAACATCAATTCTTTTATAAACATATTTTAACTTATCAAATTTTTTCAGTCTTTCATTCAACATGCACATGAAGTTTATTTAAATTCAATCTGGTAATGAAAACATATTAAAATCATAAAGCTAAACTATTAACCTGTTCAATCAACAAACATTAATTTAAATTTTATCCATTTATAAACTCTTGCAAAGATTAGTATGAAACAGAATTCATCTTCATTCATTCAAATGCAGGTTTTGTCATATACATGCATTCACATATGAGCAATCAAACATGCCAAAGAAATCTACTAAATCTACTCGTACAGACATCCGCCTTGTTTTCCCAATTTTAATCACTAGATGTGTTTTCCACGACTAGTTTTCTTTATATAAATATGATGTAAATCTTCATGTCGATAATAAGTGTAAATACCTTTTTGGGGTGAAAGAAGGTATAACTTCCATATCAATTTTCTTTTTCTTTTCTTTTTTTTTCTATTTTTCTATTTATTTTTTTACATTCGCAACTTTTTTGTTTTGAAGAGGAAAGGCTTAACCCCTTAATCTGAGCTAAGGATCTAGATGCATGTACAAGAAAGACCTAGGTTTTCACAGACAAGGATCATGCATCAATATGCTCCTACACATATACAACTACTTTCATTATCTGAAATGAACTACAAATCCTTCTATTCATAACAAATCCTACTCAATCTATAAATTTAGAAATATAAATCATGCCTGTTTTCCTAGTATGGTTAAATAGAGTCCTTTATAAAATAATATACTTCATCCCAGATTTTATAATTTAATTTTATATGAATGCAAATAAAATACATAAATCAAAATTTTAAGACATAGAAAAATACGACCTAAAATCAACTTCGTCTTCAATGTGCTTCATCTTCATTTTAAATTCATCTTAATTTGATCTTCAAAGACCTGTTAAAAATAAAACAGCAACAGCTAGACATACAAAATTATTTAGTTTTCTAATCAAATAATCTTCTTCTTTCGTGCAAAAGAAACCCACATTAAAGAAATTCATTCATACATAAATTAGCCATTCTCTTCATCATACATTACTTCATAAGTTTCATCATCTCTTTGCTTGAATAATTTAATTCTTTTTCCCGCAATTAAGTTCTTAGGAGGTGTACCATCTAATTCACGTAAGGCATACGTTCCATTATCATAAACTTTGACCACCACATAAGGTCCAAACCAATGCCTTTTTAGTTTCCTACGAGCATCATACTGAGAATCAAACGTACTATCATAAATTAAAACCCAATCATTAATTTGTATCGGCTTTGGCCTTAACCTATGTGATTTATCAAAATATTTCTTATTCTTAAGTCGAGAATCTTTTAATTTAACTATAGCTTCTTCTAATCTTTCATTCCCTTGCTCCAGTTGTTGAATTCTTAGAGCTAATAAATCTTCAGTAGACAGATTATCTTCCCATGGTAGAGTAGTCCAAGTAAGGATTTGAGTATGCACATGGAAAATAGGTTTCTAGCAGTACATTAACTCTGCCGGCATATATCCCGTCCTTCTAGTGCAGGTCATTCTATCAGCCCACAATGCAAATGGCAAAAATTTCGGCCAATTCTTAAGTTCTCCATTGCAAGCTTTAGAAATCGCTTTAATAATAGGAGAATGCCCTCTTTCTATCTTCCCATTAGCCTCAGGGTTATAAGCAGTGGTAAGGGCTAAACGAATCCCATGCCTAGCAAAGAAATCTCTAGCCTCTTGCGCATCTAATTCTCCCCTATCAGCCATGTCGAACGCATGGCCTTGTAATGTGGCCCTGTCATGCATACTCTATGTGCAATGGACTCTTCATGAGTGCAAGTAGAATCTTCTTAAGTCTGTTGTTCCTGTCCTTGCTGCCTTTTTGGTCTCCATATACACTTGGTAGCTTGTGCTTGAGGCTCTGATTTTTGACAAGCTCCTTGTTCTTTAGTCCTTGTTTTCTTCTCATTTGAAATCTGAGTTTTCGATGTCGTGTTCCTTTGGTACGCTTGATGAGTCTTTTTGGACCTTGTTGCTTCACTTTGTAGGCATGATATCTCACTAAGCCTTTCTAGTTCTTGAGTTGTAGTTTGTCTGACCTTCTTCGAGATCCATATACTTTGTTGTGTCTTCTGGGCCTCTACTAATGACTTTGGAAGCCACATACGAAGAAGTCTTGGTGTTTCTGATTGCGATGATGAATATTGGTTGTCTCTCCTTGTCTTCACTGAGTGACTGCTCTGCTTTTGTGTTGAGTTGTTTGGTTTATTCATTCAATCCTTCCGTACCCATTGTAGATGAGTATTACATGGAAGTGTTGTTCGAACAATAGGCATCCATGTGGGTTTTCTTCTTATAGTGTAGATAGATTTAGAGGTGTTTTTCTCACATTCTCTCTTAGATTCATCTCTCATGGGTGGGGTGGCCACATCATCCAGCAACTCATCCTTATTTGCCAACAATTCTAGATTAGGGCATGCTTGGGATATACTCTTTAGTGATTCATTTGCCTTCTCCTCCTCTAAATGCTCTTGTTTAGGTTTGATGACCTTATGAATGTGAGATGGCCCTTCTTCCAACAAGCTAAAGATCTCCTTATGTCCTATTTTGGCTGATATGTATCCTTGTGTGTTGTAGAGAAAAGAGGCACAAAAGAGGAGCCCCAAAATTTTCAAATTAATGGGCATAAATTTCTTCTTCAAAAATTCTAGGAGATTCCCTCAAAACTATGTAAATGCACTAGAGGAGTCCTCTAGATGCATAAGCCCAAATCCTTGTAACATAATTCTTGTAAAGTAGTATGAAATTAGAAATTAGTCAATAAAGTGCCGGTCTCATGTGTGAAAGGACCATTTTTAGGGCACATGTATATAAGTCACTTTGTGACTCTTTGTAAGGACTTTTTGCCATTGTGAAGAAGGAGAGCTGAAATTCAAATTTGCTTCTTCCCTACTGATTTCCATCTTTTGTATGATCTTTTCTGTGTGTGTGTGTGATGCTTGAAATGAGTGCGTAGGACTGTTATCTATCCCTTCCCATCACTTTTGAACTACTATAGTGTGTGTGTGAACCAATACGAGTGGTGGAGCGAGTGTAGGTGTTTCTTGCTATTCACTATTTTGCCCATAACTTAAAGAGCGTTTGTCAGATTCGAGTGAAACCAATAGATGCGTCTCGTCAAGAGCTTCGAAACCAGCCCATTATTGGCCATATTTGGAGTTCGGAGCTAGGAGAAACATTTGAATTTGTGCTTACTATTGTAAGTGGTATTGCGATAGACATTTCCAGAGGTTTGATGAGTTGGAGAGGTAGTTTAGTCTTTTCACATGCATTATAACTGAGCCACTTCATTTTCCATCATGTGCGCACATGTGCTCATACACTTGGTTCATGTGGTTCTTCTGATTGATAATTAAACATGTATCGATCCACCGCTATATGCACTTGTGGGGCAAATGAGATTTAGTCTATTTGACACAAGTCCCTAAGACTTCGTGACTTAGGTACACACGTTTTTTTTTTGTTGCTGGGGAACAAACTCAACCAAGGTGCTTTCATGTTGGTTATAGCTCTGGAGTGAAGGAATCGTACTTGTAGAGGTGAATTCGTTCAGTGGCAAGTAGTCTAGCACTTCAGCACTTGTTACTTCACATCTCTGAGGTGTGTGTAATGAGTTTTTAGGTTTAGGGTTAGGAGTGAGGAAGAGAGGGAAGAGTTAGGGTTAGGTTAGAGAGAGAAGTGGAGTAGGAGGAAGTTGGAATCACGAAGAAAAATCTCAAAAAATTGCCAAAATTAGTGTAGAGTAGGCTTCAAGCATCACAAGCTAAACAAAAAAAAAAAAAGTTCATTTGACACAAGTGTAGGAGCTGGTATCGTGTGCAAACAGCGATCGGTATCATCAGTGTGGTATCATGCTAAGTGAGCTAAAGAGAGGAGTTGGGAGCATACACTTGGGTTGAGGCACACTTGGAGGTAAGCCACACAAGTTCTTGATAGCAAAATCAATTCATAACCACCACCACACATTATTAAACTCATTTTCGGTATTGCGGGGTGGGACAGAGAGTTTTGGGAGATTCTATGAGAGAGACAGAGGATTAAGAGTAAGGAGGGGATAGAACTAAACCTTTTTGTACAAAAAAATTTAAGTTTAGAGCGATTTTGGATGAAGTATCGTGGTCGATTCAGTTTTGGTATCGTGATACCAAAATTCCCTAGTATCACGATACTCACCTAGTATCGTATTGCTACATACCACTTGAGGTATCGGGATAACATTCTGGTATCGTATCGTCAAGTTGGTATCACGATCTGGATCTACCGGTGGTATCATATCGCTGTCTACTTGGTATCGTATCGTTCCAATCCCGGTATCGTATCATCGATCAAGTGGTATCGTATCGCTCACATTGTTGGTATCGTATCGCCAATCTAGTATCGTATCGCCAATCTAGTACCGTATCGTTTGACCTCCTTGGTATCGTATCATTTGTCATACCAGTATCGTATCGCGAGAATTTCAGTATCGTATCATGTAGTGCACTAGTATCGTATCGTAGAAGTTTTGGTATCGTATCATCCCAACCAACTGGTATCGTATCGTGAGAATTTTAGTATCGTATCGTGCATTGCACTAGTATCGTATCACGGAAGTTTTGATATCGTATCATCACTTGCACCAGTATCGTATCGTGCGAAGTGTAGTATCTTATCGCGAGGAAAGTAGTATCATATCGTCTGTTGTTCTAGTATCGTATCGTCGCAGGTAGAGGTATCGTATCATCCTATAGTCAGTATCATATCGTGTTAATTCGTGGTATCATATCGCTTCAAGTTTCAGTATCGTATCATGTAGAGTGTGGTATCGTATTGCTGATGTGGTATCGCCCAGGACATATCAAGCCATTTGAGGGCAAAATCAGAGGTAATTGAGGAGCCAATTGTGGGAAAGTGAGGAACCAAGATAGCCCCAGGAGGGTGGATGACTTAGATCAGGACGTGTGCTAAGTAGCCGGAGGAGTGTTATTTCATTACCAATGGCTTCAGAAGATATGCAAGGTTCTGTACCCAGGGAGAACTTCATGTCAACGGTAGAGGGGGAATACTGCACCTCTCTGCAGTACATGTCCACTAATCCCCAGGAGATCCCCATCTACCTAGATGGCTTAAATAGATCAGTAGCCAGGATGGTGAATTCCACCAAATCAGCAATAGTGCCCATACCTGCAGTCAAGTATGAAGGAGGAGTGTACATGGACAAGTTGGGTCACATGTACATGGTAATAGAACACCCAGATCGGATCAACGAGAGAGGAGGATTGGAAGGACAAAGAAACTCAGGAAAACCAGACCCTGAAGAGTTATAACTACACCCAGACACAAACCAGTAGTGACTCGAGTCTTGAGAAGGGATTTGACACCTCAAGATGATTACCTATTAGAGGTCTACTTGATCCATGGATTATACTTATTGTTACCAATTGACTCACCCACACGAGGACAGGACGAAAGCCCAATGACCTTCTATGAGTTAAAAGATCTTGAAGAGGAGTCTAGAGTCACCTACCTAGACAAGAACCAAAGAAGGTATTGGCCTATAGATGTCATTGATAGAGCTCAATTAAAGTATATGGGGTTGCCTGTATTCCCTCTGCGAGAACAGACAACTACCTCTCATAATCCCTTTCGGACACAATAGGAGCCAGAAAATACAATGTCGAGACAGACAAGCCATCGAAGTGTTCTTAATCGAACCCATGTGCAATTCACAATGCGAGGGCTGCAAGCACACAATCAAACTCACCCTGGACTACGCAACTAGCATCGGCCATAGTGAGGCCAAGACCACCACTAGGAGTGCAGCCTGGAATGCCTCCAATTAGACCAGTGATTCCTGTAGTGCCTAGACCACCCGAACCCATAAGAAGATTAAGACCAATTCAAGTGGCTAAGTGTATGAGAAATCATTATGACATAATGGGAGAACCTTACGATCACATAGCTGAATTTAAACAAGTTCTATGGGCAGAGCAAGTGGATGATTTCTTTGTGTAGTATGAGTCCTTCGGACTTACCCTCATAGGAATGGCTTTGATGTGGTTCCAACCATTGGATCCCAATGAATCTGGAGATATTGAGCAATTTTTTCAGGAGTTCATTGGGGAATTCACTAAGAGAGGAATTAAACACAACTCTTCATCTTTAATCCATAGGTTCAAACAAAATCCAAATGAAACGATGAAAACAACTGCTAAGAGGTTCAATCAATATGTCAATAGATGCCCAGTAACAGAAAGACCCATGCATCAAAAAATGATATCACTATTCTTAGATGGACTGACGAACGGGACTTTGAGAACTTTAGTCTATGCAAAGCGGCTACAGACGTTGAGCGAGTGTCTTCAAGAGTGTATTGACCTAGAGGACAACCTAGCTGATGATCTCAAAAGTACACCAAGCCCTACTAAATCAAAAGCCACTAGAAGTACAGTGACATCCAACTCCTGTAACATAGAGGAGTTGGCGGAGCTGGTAGCCAAGAAGTTAGGAGTTCATGAATAGCGGAACTACTAGCATCCATCAATGAGAATACCCCTATTGCAAAGATGCAGCTTTTGCGGAGGAGACCACCAAACTCACATGTGTGTAAGAGGAGGAATAGGCTTGCCTCAAGGTTATCCTTACAATAGGCAGCCACATCAAGGAACCGCTCTGTATTGCCATATAGAACAAAAATACACTAATCATACCACGAGAATTGCCCATTCAACAGGCAGTCACGACCTTCAAATCAACCTCTGTATAGGCCGTATGGATACCCTCCCAGAGAGCCAGGAAGGGAGATTCCAAGATATAATCCCTATCCAGGACCATAAGGAGCACCTAGGCCATATGAGCAAGGGCAATATGCACAACCTCAGCTAGTGTTAGGACAACAACCACCATTTCCATAGAATGTAGTGCCGGTTAAATATGCTCAACTAGAGGAAAACATGGAGAGATCCATAGTACCAACATCACCAATAGCTAGTACTGAATCAAGGAATCTAGGGTATGAGCAGACCCAAGGAGAATACTATCCCTATGACACCAGTATGATGGAGTACGAGCAAATTTATGATCCACAATACTATGTTTATGAGGGATATGACAATACCTATGGGTAGGAGTTTGCAACCCTATTGTACACTGCACCCAAGGCACCAACACCCATAAGACCGCCCATCAGACTGCCTATGCCAAAAGGACCCTTCTATAGATGTGGAGGAGATCACTTTCTAAGAGAATGCACTCGGCCATACAACCCACCACCTCCTAGGACATAGGAAGGTATTGCAATGACTGTGGAAAGGAACACCTATTTAGAGACTGCCCGACTAATCCCAATAAGACCCATGACACTGCACTTATTAACGTAATAGAAGTAATTCAATCATCAGGAAGTGACAAGGAATACGCAGTACCATTGAAAGCCATCACACGAGCACAAGCTAAAGGACAAGAAAAAAAACAAGTAGAGTCGGAGCAAGAAAAGGGTAAAAACCTAGAACCCAAAGTACAAGTAGTGGAAGACTCTAAAGATCCACTAGAGAATACCCAAAAAACTAAAAACCAAAAGTGGAAGGACAGAAGGGAAAAACTCAGAGAAAAATGGATGAAAAACAGAAACAAGGAAGACAAGAAGGACATAAGAGGCAGTAAGAAACGTAAGGAACCTGAAATTCAGGAAGAAACCATTGTTACACCGCAGACACTAGAACCAAATAGGTCAGGATCAATTTTAGCAGACCCAAGACCCGACGATTTGGATATGTGGTTAAAAGCTTACGAAGCAAGGATCACAGTTGCACCCAATATAGAGCAGCACAAAAAACTTTACCCACATGGAGAGCTAGAAAAAGAGAGACTTGCTATATGTAGAAAACTCATAGAGGTCACTTAGGCCACTCTAGAAAAGACTATCCCTATTCTACCAGAGATGAGAATGTCTGAGCATCAATACAATCATTGTCTTAAAACAAAGAACCAGAAACCAAAAGAGAATGATGATAAGAAAGAACTACTGAATACCCAGGACAAATCCACATCCACAGTCCCTGATTTAGAGGTTGATTGGCCAAGAGAGTTGTGGACTAGGATTCGAGAAGATCAATGGAAAAAGAATGGAATTGCAAAACTGCCTTTTGAGGAATTAGATGTGGAAGACTATCAACCAACGCCAAACTTGAAGGAAATATATGAAGAAGTCTCCATGCTAAACCGAAATAGAGAGGAAGCGCACAACATTTCTACCCTACCAAACTACATGGGAGAATATGAGAAGTAATCCATAATCTTCTTTGCTCCTACAGTACGAGGAAAAGAAAAAGAGTCTTCAGACAAGACCTCGCACAATTTAGCAGAACTCAAAAAGACCAAAGTACAATGTCAATTGACTGTGGAAGAATTACTCCGAGTAAAACCTCAAATTTGGAAACAATTAGCGGGACAATTGAAGTTAGAGCATGAGAAGAACAAAGAGGAAAATAAGGAAAATGAAAACCCTTCAACTATACAAATTTCGATTGATAAGGTTGGGGAATTTAGTGAAGGAGATGAGGGCAACACATGCTTACCCATCACATACAATGGATACATGACAAAGGCCATACTAGACACAGGAGCTGGAGTGGGTATCGCCACCAAAGAGATTTGGGAGAAATGGGGATGAAGCTTCAATTAGCAGATGGTCATGTGGAGAAACCCCTAGGAATATTGGAAAAAAACAAACTAACCACCTATGGAGTTGAGTTTTGAGCATACATTAGCTATATGTCAATTTGGAAAGGCAAATAATTATGAAATGATATTAGGTCGACCTTTCATGAGACAACTCCAGCTAGTACAAGACTGGGGAAGAGACTCATTATACCTTCAACAACTACAAAGATCAATTTGCATACGTTTGCATATAGGGATGTACCCCCGCTACAATGGAATCTCGTACACAAGGAAGAAGATGATTTGTCTATCCATAGTGCTGATTCAAGTGACCAATCATGGATGCATGAGGATGCCCAATTATGGATGTGTAAGGAAGCAAAGAGAGAGGATAAAAAACTTCAGCTATGGCCCATAGGACATTAAAATTATCGGCCCATCGAGGACCCAATGTATATGCCTCAAGTTTTTCCTGATGAAGCATTCGAACCGCACGGTTGGATGGAGATTTTAGCCACCTTGGATGTATGTGTAAACGAAGAAGTATTAACCATGAATGAATGTGTAGATGAAGAAGGCTATGATGTAAGCTTTTACGTGGTAGTTCTTCAGGAGGTAGAAGCAGGATAAGTATTAGAAAAGGAATGGAAAGAAGAATACGAGAGCATAGAGATGGAACCGGAGTTTGATTCAGAGGAACGCTATTTAGAGGCAATTCAAGCAGAGAAGGAGAATGGAACAACCAAAGTGTTAGCAATAGAAGCAGCCCAGGAAGTACTAAACCATGAGGAAACCATGGGTAAGATGAAACTAACTCCGGATATATTTGAAGTTCCAAAACATTTCAAAAGATACGAAGTAGAGGAAAGGAAAATAGCCATTCAGATGCATAAGAGAGAGGCAAGAGGAGGAGAAGCTTATGACAACAAGGAACAAACGAAAAAAATCATAGTGATTGTACATAGGAAAGGATGTGTCACCTGAGGAGGAAGAAGAACTGATGAGACTGATTCGAGAATATCGAGATGTGTTTGCATGGACCTACAAGGACCTCAAAGGTGTGGAGCCCTCCATTTGTTCTCATCGAATACCTATGACACCTGATGCAAAGCCATCAAAGCAATGCCCTTACACTTATAATGATGTCTATGCAGAAAAATTTAAGGAAGAGATAGACAAGCTATTAGCTGCTGGATTTATTTATGAGATAGAACATACCGAATGGGTGACCCTTAGTAGTTGTGCCCAAAAAGAACGAGAAACTAAGAGTGTGCATTAATCTAAAGAAATTCAACACAGCTACAATCCGTGATAGCTACCCATTACCTATCACTGATCACCTCTTAGAAAGAGTTGCAGGTAAGGAAGTCTATAGCTTCTTGGATGGATTCTCAGGATACAACCAAGTAGCTATTGCTATTAAGGACCAACACAAGACTACATTCGCAACTGAATGGGGAGTCTATGCTTTTAGAGTGATGCCTTTTGGACTCACTAATGTCCCTGCTACTTTCCAAAGGTTGATGTGTCACATTTTCAAAGAATTCCTAAGGAAGAGTATGCAAGTATATGTAGACTACCTATGTACATACTCAGGTCGGAGACAGAAACATATTCCGGAATTGCGAAGAATATTTAAAAAATGTCAACAATATAGAGTATGCCTGAATCCTGAAAAGTGTGTTTTTATGGTGAGACAAGGAAAAATCCTAGGGCACATCGTATCTAAGAATGGAATATCTACAGATGAAGACAAGATCAAAGTAATTCTAGAACTTCCAAGATCAAAAAATGCAAAGGAAGTGCAAGCATTTATGGGTCATTGTGGATACTATCGCTGATTTATCCACATGTACGTTATAATTGCCAAGCCATTGTATGTATTGTTGACTCAATTCACATGGACGGGCGAATGTGAGAAAGCATTTAATGAACTGAAGAGAAGACTAAGTACAACACCAATTCTGAAAACTCCCAATTGGAACAAGCCCTTTCATATTCATGTGGATGCTTCCAATTACGCAATAAGATGCACTTTAGCTCAACCAGCTAATGAAGGAAAATTGGCCCATCCTATTGCCTATGCAAGCAGACAATTGAATCAAGCCGAAAGAAACTATACAACTACGGAGCGAGAAGGTTTACGAATGGTGTACGCTGTAAAGAAATTCAGACACTACCTATTAGCCAACAAGTTCAAGTTCTTCATAGATCATCAAGCCTTATTGTACTTAGTCGATAAGCCTTGTAACACGGGAAGACTAGTGAGATGGTTTCTGTTGTTACTGGAGTTTGATTTTGAAGTGATTGTGAAAAAAGGAAATACCCATGCAAGGGCAGATCATGTCTCTAGATTAACACATGGAGAACCACCTTGCGGAGTATCCGAGGATTTGCCAGACACTTACATGTTTAATTTGGAAGTATGTCATAAGTGGGCAGAAAAGCTAATTCCAATACTCACTCATGGACCACAACACTCAATTAACAAGGAGATTCGGAAAGAAATTCTACAATCGTGTAACTTACACATTGTAGTAGGAAGTGTGTACCATAAAGAATTCAACGGTGTATTGTCTAGATGTGTAGAAGAGGATGAATAGAAGAACTTGATTGAACAAGCGCACGTGAACAAATGGGGAATGCACAAGGGAACTCATGGAACCCTAAAAGAATTGAAACGATTAGGAGTCTATTGGCCTGATATGCCTACGGATGTTCATGCATATGTCAGTAGTTGCACGGAATGCCTGGAAACTACACTAGATGACCATACATCTTTGCCTTTCTCTACAATAGCACCCAACTGGAGTAAGACGTTAGTGAAGTTCCTAAAGACATGAGAGCACGAGGAAGGAACAAGTTTAGCTAGAAAACGATCCCTAGAAGAAATGAGCAAGGACTATGTTATCTTGGGAAGACAATTATTCAAGAGAGGGAAAGACAGTCAACTAAGACTATGTGTGCACAAAAGAGAGTACTTACCCATATTAGAAATGGCACATGCAGGTGCCGCAGGAGGACATTTCTCAACCGAAAGAACTATAAAAATGATTCTCTTTGCAGGCTTGTGGTGGCCAACTCTACATATGGATGTAGAAACCTATGTACGAAGTTGTGAGACATGCCAAAGAGCTAAGTACCCTATAAGACATGATGACATGCCTTTGAGACCTATGGTTTGCATGTGAGCCTTTTCCAAATGGGGTATTGATTTCATAGGACCCATTAATCCACCAACCAAAGGATCACATGCTAAATAGATAATATTAGCAACTGATTATTAGACTAAATGGGTAGAGGAAAAAGCAACTACAAAAAATGATGCACAAACCATTGCTAAGTTCCTTGTTGAACATATCTTTACTCGCTTTGGACTACCTATAGAGATAGTGAGTGATCGAGGAACGCATTTCATTAATGAAGTAATAGAGTTCTTGATAATGAGTTCTTAGTGATTCATAAAAAATCGGCCCCTTATTACCTCAAGCCAACGGTCAAGCAGAAAGTTCCAATAAAGTGTTGTGCACTATATTGACAAAGATAGTCAATAGTGGAAGGTCAGATTGGGACAAACAATTACATCATGCAATTCGGGCCTTCCATGTGGCTTACAAGACAACCATTGGAACTACACCATTTAACCTAGTGTATGGACAAAATGCAATCTTGCCAATCGATTTTTTGGTGCCTACTTTAAGAGTGGCACAACAGTATGAATGGACGGGGCATGAGTTGTCCAAGCAACTCGAGCATATTGAGAAGCTACACAAAACAAGACTACAAGTTGTTGCAGAAATTTATGCAGCAAAAAGAAGACAAAAAGCATATTATGATGCGCATGTCAAAGATAAAGGATTAAAAGCAGGAGATTTAGTCCTGGTGTATACTTTGAAGCAGCATGCCAAGAAGCTACAGAAACGTGGATATGGACCTCTATTAATCAATAGGATTTCAACAAGTGGAGTTGTCAACCTAGCTACCTTGGATGGATATATACTTCCTAATTACATAAGTGGTTGCCGAGTAATGCGACATATGGAACCATTGACAGATCAAATGTTGACACGACTTGTAGGTGCGCAAAAATAGAAAAAAGAAGAAGAAAGAATTAGAGAAGAGGCAAGGCAAGAAGCCCTAGAGCGTATCAAGAAACGAAAAGAGTGGATAAGGCAAAGGGATGAATGATATTTACTATGCAACCAACCTATAGAAGCTTCGGAAATGATAGAAAGCAGCACAAAAGCATTGGAGGATCGGATAGCAAAGTATTAAGATCAGTTGAAGAAGGAGCAAGCCATCATAGAAGAATGGGAAAAAAGATATATGGACAACACTAATGAACCTAGGAGAAAGTGGAAGATGGCAGAGAATAAATTCTTAGTACAATGCAATGAAGACGCTAATCAACTTGCTGCCATAGGAGAGGAACTCTTGAAGAACAAAGAAGAAGTCACGAGAGCCACCGAAGAAATCAAAGCAAAGGATGGACTAATAACTACATTAAAAGCTCAATTAGAATAGCAGGTAAACGTGGGGACTCCAGTAGTTCCACACTCCACAGCGGCTACTGAGGAGACTGAGGTACGTCCTCTTTCTCCCCCCATGCATCATTCATCGATAAAGGAGGAAATAGAGACCCACACTGAGAGACATAAACGGGCTATTGCAAAACTAAGCCGACATGAGCGGGCACTACTGGTGTCCCAATTTACTAAAGAGTTTGAAGAACAAGTGGTCAAAGTCATGAAAGAAGCAAAGACTGAAAGCAAGAATCTAGAACAGGTTATGAAGCCTTCCAATGTACCTTATGGGTTACTCAAAGAAGAAACACGCCAATACATAAAGATGACTACCAATAAAGAGCCAGATAGCAATCTACAGTTCAACATGCAGACATTAACCTATACAGAAGAGGAATTCGATAAAGCAGATCCTATCTGGAGACGGAAATTTTTGGAAAAGAATACGTTATGGGTACACTAGGAATCGGCACCGTATGTACTTCAATTCAATCCATCCTTTTGCCCAGTACCCCGAAGACGCTCCTGGATGCAATTTTGGGAAGCACATCGCCAGGGAAGCTTGAATAATCAATGGCTAAACTACCCGTTATTACCAAGTCCACCCCGTAATTACTTACCAACCAAAGAGTACATGGTAAAGACAATCAAATTTTGGATCACCAGATATGCCTCAGCACCTGATTTAGCCATAAAAATGGCTAAGAAATTTTTTAGTATGTTACTTATAGTAATAAAGGTGTTTCAACATGCTCAGTATACTTTTTTGAACTTCATCGGCATGAACCAGGGATCGAATGCCCTTGTTTTTTATTTATCTACTATTCCAAGTCGATTAACACTAATGGCCATATATTCAAGACTCATGTTTTTGCCAAGTCCATATATGCAGACATTCAAAGAGGCATTTTTTACAGGATTTTTTGAAATGGACTCAAAGATCTTTGCAAAAATGTTTTCTAACCTAAATGCGCGACTGGTGGCCTACGAACTAAGCTTCTTTGCAGACCATCGACAGACACCAGATGACGGGGTGAAGTCAACCCAATGGAAGGAATTGATGATATGTCAAGCCAATTTGCTTAACCATCGAGAGCAGAAAGTCATACAAACATATGCACGTCACCACAAAAAGCTTGTTGGGGATGACAGAGTTCAGGAGGAGGGACGTGTGAAGGGGGAATCAAGCAAAAAGAGAAGAAGAAGGAGATCAAAGACTAAAACAGCTCAATGAAGAAAAAAGCTCATAAACAAAAGAACAACCATCTGCCCAAAGCCTCACAGGGGCACGCATCAGGCTACAACACCAAAGAATCAGGTCTTAAGGGATGGAAATAAAGATAATAACAACCAAGACTTTTCATGGGAGGTTGCACACAGCTTCCTAATCCACCAGGTGCATGCGGTGGAAAGAAATGAACAGGTTAAGCAACGCATCAGGCAACAACACCAAAGGACTAGGGCTGGAGAATGGAAACAAAAGAATTACAACCAGGCTCTGTTGAAGGGAGACACTACACAAAGGATTCTTCATCAGATAAGATAACCAATTGTCTAAGAATTCTAGGTGCTTTTCCCTCTACTTGATGCATGCAATGAAAAGAAAAACATCAGGTCCCAGAGGATGACAAAGAAGATTTAAGAACAGGGCCTTTGAAACGTAATGTTGACTTAGAAGAGAGCAAAGGTTAGCAAAGTAATGTGTGCAACGAGAAACATAAACAGGCTCCAGAAGATACAACAGGGTTAGATGTGTGAGAACAAAGCAATATCCGAGGACCAAAAGCTAGAAAGAGGTCGAGGTTGAAGAGTTGAAGAGAGTGACTAAGAATATCACATTCTTAGCCACTGATGGCGTGCATGGCAACCTGACTTAATACGGCAACCCGGAGTTATGAATATAAGGAGTACCAAGGGGCTTATACAAGCAAATGACTAATTTCGGATAAAGTAACAAATTGTCTGACAATCCTTATTACTTCTTCAACCACTAGGATCATGTACTAACAAGCCACAAACAAGCTACAGACAAGAAGCAAAGCCTATTAAGGGACGATAGAGACAAAGAGGGGGAGAGTGTTGCAAAGAAAAGAGGCACAAAAGAGGAGTCCCAAAATTTTCAAATTAATGGGCATAATTTTTTATCTAGATGCATAAACCCAAATCCTTGTAACATAATTCTTGTAAAGTAGTAGGAAATTAAAAATTAGTCAATAAAGTGCCAATCTCATGTGTGAAAGGACCATTTTTAGGGCACATGTATATAAGTCACTTTGTGACTCTTTGTAAGGACTTTTTGCCATTGTAAAGAAGGGGAGCTGAAATTCGAATTTGCTTCTTCCTTGCTGATTTTCATCTTCTGTATGATCTTTTGTGTGTGTGTGTGTGAGATGCTTGAAATGAGTGTGTAGGACTGTTGTCTATCCCTTCCCATCACTTTTGAACTACTGTAGTGTGTGTGTGAACCAATACAAGTGGTGGAGCGAGTGTAGGTGTTTCCCTCCATTCACTATTTTGCCCATAACTTGAAGAGCATTTGTCAGATTCGAGTGAAAATACAACTAATAGATGTGTCTCGTTGAGAGCTTCGAAATAAACCCACTATTGGTCATATTCGGAGTTCGGAGGTGGGAGAAACATTCAAATTTGTGCTTACTGCTATAAGTGGTATTGTGACAGACATTTCCAAAGGTTTGGTGAGTTGGAGAGGTAGTTTAGCCTTTTCACATGCATTATATCTGAGCCACTTCATTTTCCATCATGTGTGCACATGTCCTCATACACTTGGTTTATGTGGTTCTTTAGATTGATAATTAAACATGTATCGATCCACCACTATACGCACTTGTGGGGAAAATGAGATTTAGTCTATTTGACACAAGTCCCTAAGACTTCATGACTTAGGTACACATTGTGCTAGATGAATACTCACTTCGTTCTCAATAATCCAGTCTTGCCCTAGGATCATATTTTCAATTAGGTCTTCATCCTTGCATACCGAAACTCTTTGCTCCATAGTGGAATTTCCTAGGTGGAGGAATATTAGGGCTTCTCCAACACATTCTATAACTTGGCCTCCAATTCCTATCATGCATGCTTTAGTGGGACTTATGGTTGTTTGGAGATGCATAATTAATGTCATTTGCATATAGCTTAGAGACTCTCCTGAGTCAATCAAAACATCCATTAACTGGTACTCTTTGGTTCCGATTCCTAGGTTTAAGTATGGTTGGGAGATGCTAAGGCTCTCACCACTAGCATTACTGACTTGGTAGTTGGCCATTGGTATAGGTTCCTCTCTCTGTAGATATCGTTCATCCCTTTGTCGTATCCACTCTTTCCTTTTCCTGATACGTTCTAAGGCTTCTTGGCGTGCTTCCTCTCTAATCCTCTCCTCTTCCTTCTTTCGATTTTTTGCTCCTATGAGTCATGTTAGCATCTGGTCTGTTAATGGCTCCATATATCGTTTCACTCGACATCCACTTATGTAGTTGGGAAGTACATCCCCGCCTAATGTGGCTAGATTCATCGCTCCACTCATTGAGATTCTATTAATCAATAATGGTCTGTATCCACGTTGCTGCAGTTTCTCAACATGTTGCTTCAATTTATATACAAGGACTAAATCTCCTTCTTTTAAGCCTTTGTCTTTGATATGTGCATCATAATATGCTTTTTGCCTCCGTTTAGCAGCATAAATTCTCGCAACTGCTTGTAGTCTTGTTTCTTGTAATTTCTCAATTTGCTCTAATTGCTTGGATAGTTCATGTCCTGTCCACTCATACTATTGTGCTACCCGCATAGTCGGTATCAAAAAGTCAATTGGTAAGATTGCATTTTGTCCATAAACTAGGTCAAACGGAGTAGTTCCAATGTCCATTTTGTAAGCCACTCCAAAGGCCCAAATTGCATGATGCAATTGTTTGTCCCAATCTGACCTTCCGTTGTTGACTATCTTTGTCAACATGGTACATAACACTTTATTGGAACTCTCTGTTTGACCATTGGTTTGAGGGTGATAGGAAGCTGATTTTTTATGGATTACTAGGACATTCATCAAAGATTATATCACTTCGTTGATGAAGTGCATTCCTCTATCGCTCACTACCTCTATAGGTAGTCCAAAGTGAGTAAAGACGTTCTCAAAGAGAAATTTCATTTTGGTTTGAGCATCATTTTTTCTTGTTGCTTTTGCTTCTACCCATTTGGTTAGATAGTCTGTTGCCACTATGATGTACTCGGCTTGTGATCCTTTGGTTGGAGGGTTAATAGGGCCTATGAAATCAATGTCCCATCTTGAAAAGGTTCTTGCACAAATCATGGGTCTTAGAGACATATCATCTCTCCTAATAGGGTACTTGGCTCTTTGGCATACCTCACAACTCCGTACATAAGTGTCTGCATCCATATGTATAGTTGGCCACCACAAGCCTGCAAAGAGAATCATTTTTACAGTTCTTTCAGTTGAAAAATGTCCTCCTACGATGCTTGCATGTGCCATTTCTAATATAGGTAAGTATTCTCCTTCATGTACACATAGTCGTAGCTGATTGTCCTTTCCTCTCTTGAATAGTTGTGTTCCCATTATAATGTAGTCCTTGCTCATTTCTTCTAGGGATCGCTTCCTAGCGAGACTCGCTCCTTCCTCGTGCTCTCATGTTGTTAAGAACTTGACCAACGTTTGACTCCAATCTGGTGTGATAGTAGAGAATTGTAATGATGTGTGATCTTCTGAAGTACCTTCTTTGCATTCTAGGCAACTGCCAATGTACTCATGAACATATTTTGGCATATCTGGCCAGTACACTCCCAACCGTTTTAATTCCCTTAGTGTTCCATGAGCTCCTTTGTGTACTCTCTATCAATTTATATGAACTTGTTCCATTAAGTTCTTCTGTTCAGCCTCTTTCACACACCTTAACAATACACCGTTGGGTTCTTTATAGTACACACTTCCTACCAATATGTGCAAATTGTGTGATCACATAAATCCTTTCCTAGCATCCTTGTTGATTTGATGTTGTGGTCCATGGGTAAGTATAGGAATCAACTTTTCTGCCCACTTAGGACATACTTCTAAGTTGAACAAATAAGTATCTGGTAGGTCATCCGCTACTCCGCTAGATGGTTCTCCATGTGTTAACCTGGACAAATGATCAACTCTCACGTGGGTATTTCCTTTTTGGACCACTACTTTGAAATCAAACTCCATCAGCAACCAAAACCATCTTACTAGTCTTCCCGTATTACAGGGCTTATTAACTAGGTACAATAGGGCATGATGGTCGATGAAGAACTTGAACTTGTTGGCTAGAAGGTATTGTCTAAATTTCGTAACTACATACACCATTCCTAAACCTTCTCATTTCGTAGTCGAATAATTTCTTTCTGCTTGGTTTAATTGTCTGCTTGCATATGCAATAGGGTGGTCTAGTTTTCCTTCATCTACTGGTTGAGCTAGGATACATCCTATTGCATAGTTAGAGGCATCTACATGGATATGAAATGGTTTACTTCAATTGGGTATCTTCAAAATAGGAGTTGTACTTAATCGTCTTTTCAATTCATTAAACACTTTTTCGCACTCGTCTGTCCACATAAATTGGGTTAATAGTCCATATAGTGGCTTGGCAATTATGGCGTACATGTGAATGAATCTATGATAGTATCCACAATGACCCATAAAAGCTTGCACTTCCTTAGCAGGTCTTGGTAGCTCTAGGATTACCTTAACCTTATCCTCATCAGTGGAAATTCCATTCTTGGATATGATGTGTCCTAGAACCTTTCCCTGTCTCACCATAAAGAAACATTTTTTTGGATTCAGGCACACTCAATATTGCTGACACCTCTCAAATATCCTTCGTAACTCCGGAATGTGCTCATATCTCTGACTTGAGTATGTGCATAAGTCATCTACGTACACTTCCATACTCTTCCTTAGAAATTCCTTAAATACGTGACACGTCAACCTTTGGAAAGTAGCAGGGTTGTTGGTGAGTCTGAACGACATCACTCTAAAAGCGTAGACTCCCCCATCAGTCACGAATGCTATCTTATGTTGATCCTCTATAGGGATAGCTACTTGGTTGTATCCGGAGAATCCATCTAGGAAGCTATAGACTTCCTTACCCGCAACTCTTTCCAAGAGATGATCAGTGATAGGTAATGGGTAGCTATCATGGATCGTGGCTGCATTTACTTTCTTTAGGTTAATACACACTCTTTTTTTTCCATTTTTCTTGGGCACAACCACTAATGGTGACACCCATTTTGTGTGTTCCAGTTCATAAATGAATCCAGCTGCTAACAATTTATCTATCTCCTCCTTACTTTTCACTGAGTAGACATCATTATAAGTATAAGGGTGTTGCTTTGATGCTTTTGCATCAGGTGTCATTGTGAATATCTGGCCGAGTAATGCATAAGTAAATCAAGCATCCAACAGCCTGCTGATAGAGAACAACATCAAATGCATCTCCAGCATCATGAAGACTCAATCGTAAACCTGTCTCCATAGGAGTGGCAATAGGCTTACAGTCTTCAAGGCCAAAACGCTGCAATAATGTGTCAATATATTTCGTTTGACACAAAGCCATTCCACCATCAACGTGCATAAACTGAATGCCCAAATAGTGATGCAAATGCCCCAAATCAGACATCTCAAATGAGGCATGCAAATCAGCCTTAAAATCAGCAATATGTGTCTCAATAGGACCAGTGAGCAGCATGTCATCAACATAGACAACAATGATCAGAAGCACATCATTAGCACGCTTAACATATAAGGTGCTTTCAGTTGGACTGTTCTCAAAACCATGTGCAATCAGATAGGCATGTATCTTCTCATACCAAGCACGTGGTGCTTGCTTTAAACCATATAACGCCTTCTTTAACCTGCACACCTGGTTTTCATGCCCTTTCTGCACAAAGCCACGGGGCTGAAAAACATACACTTCTTCATGCAAGTCACCATTCATAAATGCTGTTTTAATGTCCAACTGATGTACATTCCAACCATGATGGGCTGCAAGTGCACAAATGCTCCGAACAGTAGTCATACGGCATGTAGGTGCAAAGGTCTCATCAAAATCAATGCCTCTTTCCTGCGCATAACCCTTTGCAACAAGCCTAGCCTTATACCTGTCAACTGTACCATTAGGTTTACGCTTCAGCTTGTATACCCACTTAGTGCCAATGGCCTTCTTGCCAGGAGGCAAGTCACATAAAGACCATGTACCATTCTTCATTATAGCATTATATTCACATTGCATAGCAGCCATCCAATTTTTTGAATTTTGTGCTTCATCAAAAGAAACAGGCTCATTCTCATCACAGAGACTAGATGCAGCCATAGCATAGCAATCTGATGCAAAGGAGGCACTATGAGAGCCTGAACGAGTATGATATGACAAAGGTGCATCTAATTTGCTGTCACGCAAAGTCTGCACCAGCCATTTTGGCATAGTTTTTGCCTGCTCAATATCAGCTCTCTCATCACCAAGTGCATCATGTAAATCTGCATCAGAAATGGAATGATCTACATCATCATATGAAACCTGCAAAGGCTGAGAAGTTGCCTCATTAGGACCAGCACTAGACTGTCCACCTGTAAAAAGAGGCATCAAAGTATCATACATGTCTTTGGAGCTAACAGATGTCTCCTTAGTACATGAAAGCAATGGCTGAATAGCATCTTCCACAAAGACAACATCACGGCTAACCAGAATGCGTTTAGTCTGTGGATGATACAGACGATAGCCTTTACTTTCAGAACTGTACCCAACCAAAATACATTTTACTGCCTTATCATCCAATTTTCTGCGATGTTGTTCAGGCACTAATGCATATGCCAAACAACCAAAAACACGCAGATGAGCAACAGATGGCTTGCGGTCATGCCAAGCCTCATATGGAGTGATAGACTGCAACGCTTTAGTGGGACGCCTGTTCAGTACATATGCTGCACACATGACAGCCTCAAGCCAGAAACTATGAGGTAAAGCCTGACTCTTGACCATACACCTCGCCATCTCCATGAGAGACCTGTTCTTTCGTTCAGCAACTCCATTCTGTTGAGGTGTATACGGCACTATACACTGGTGTTTTATCCCACGTTCAGCCAGAAATGCATTAAAATCTGAAGACATATATTCCCCCCCTCGATTAGAACGGAGGGTGCCCATTTTACATGCTGACAGATTTTCAGCCAAAACCAAAAACTGTTTGAAGCACATGAACACTTCGGACTTTGCTTTGAGTGGATATACCCATGCATGCCTGGAAAAATCATCAATGAAAGTCACGAAGTAAAGGTAATTTCCAAAAGAGGGTGTCTGCATAGGACCACAGACATCACTATGTACAAGCTGCAATTTCTGCGTAGCCCGAACTGAACCATCTTTTGGAAAGGAAGAACGCTGCATTTTGCCCAAAATACAGCCTTCACAAACATGTTTTCCAGGTGCCTCAAGTTTGGGCAAAGAGGACACCATTTCATATTTCTGCAGGCGTAACAAACTAGCAAAATTCAGATGACCAAAGCGTGCATGCCAAAGCTTTGCATCTGACATAGCCTGAGAATCATGAACTGCACATGCCGAATCATTCACAGATCTTTCATAGTCTATGAGCTTATACAGCCCACGACATAAAATGCCAGAAGCAATAATCACATCGCCATTTGAGAGATCATGGACTGTACACCTGTCATCAACAAATTTCACAACCAAGCCAATCTTGGCTACTGCAAAAACTGATAATAGATTCTTTTTTATCCCTGGCACAAATAAAGCATCTGACAAAGTGAAAGAACTACCATCAGCAGTAGTCAGAATGATCTTACCAACTCCCATAACAGGATAAGAGGAGTTATTGGCACATGTGACAGTATTCCCTGTAGGAGCAGGCTCGAGTGAAGAGAAGAAACTGCGCTGCGAGGTAATATGTTTGGTCGCCCCACTGTCAAAGTACCAAACATCTGAGTCTACTGCAGACATGCACTGATCAGGAGAAGATGGCTCAAAACTGCAGACAGTAGTAAACGCCCATTCTTCTTCCTGCACAAGATTTGCAGACTCTGTTTTTGGTGTAGAGGCCTCTGCAACAACCATTCCAGCCTCTTTCTTCTTTGCCTCTTTAGCAGCCAGTTTTGGACACTTCTTTATGATATGATCATTGCCTTTACAGTACTTACAAAACAATTTCTACTTTTTTGATTTTTTCTCATCTTTGTCTTGGTTCTTTGAATGTGCAGCATTTGCAGATTTCTGTTTACTAGTAGAAGAGCTCCATTTTCCTTTGTTCTCTGACTAGCCAGGAAAGCTTGATCTGCAACACGCATAATGGACCTGTTCTGCCTGGACTGATCTTCCTGCAATAGAACAGAGACTAATTCCTCAAATGACAAGGCATTCGGATTGCCTTTCATCATCAACCGAAGAGTAGAGGCAAAACTCTGATATGAATCAAGAAGACCATTCAGAATGGTCTGCACAAGTGAGCTATCTGGTTTAACCTCATCAGCAGAAATCAATTGTTCCTTCAGGTCTTTGATCTTTGTAAGAAAACTGTCCATAGAATCACCTTCATTCATGTGCTCACTCTCCAACTGTTTTCGAAGGTAAGCAACACGAGCCTCATTCCTAGCCTGGTACAAAGTGGTAAGTGTATCCCAAGCATCCTTTGTTGTTCTGCAAGAGCGAATGTGAGGAATAATGGCACGTTTGACAGACAAAGCTATCAATGCATGTGCGTGGGCATCTCTGCCATCCCAACGAATCTGCTGTGCAGTAGGTGCAACAGAAACAGCAGCACGAACAGGAATCTGCGGAATATCATCTTCGACACCATCTTCATCAGCTCCAACACCTGTATTTGCAGTACCTATCGTTACAGGTGTAACAGGACGTCTTTCAACACCCTGCACAATGTTCCACAATCCTTTTGCAACCAGTACATGTCGCATCATATAAGCCCATAATGGGTAGTTGGTACCATCCAACTTATCCTCAACAGCCAACATACGGAATACATCACTGCTTTAAGCCATGGCCGGTGACTAAAATACCTTGATGCAGAAAATTGACTGTATCTAAAAAAGTTGAACGGAACTGCCCAAACGAGTTCTGCTAGACCTGTAGCAGACTTCGAGACGCTTAAACTGGCGAACAGAAACTGGTATATACCTTTGGCACAAAAGGACGAAATAGCCTGCATAAGCACTGCGATAGTGCATTCGGAGGCCGAAACGAGCTCAGATCGCAATTTTGGCACCACAGAGCAAAGCGGTTTTGATCTCGAAAACACCCTGAGTATGCTCACCAAATTTCGTGCGAATCTGAGACTGCAAACGGAGGAGTGTCGACGGCGCCCTAGAAGAAGCGACGACCTGCTCTGATACCAATTGTTGGAGTTAGACGTCTGCGGAAGCACGCGAACAGCACAAGGAAGAAGAAGAAGCTTGGAGCACAACACACAAGATTAAATGTATTACTAGAGAATGTACAAAGATAAGTAGCCCATTAGGGCAATAGGCGTATATACAAGCCGGGGGAAAAAAACCTCCTAAAGAGGGAAAAAAGTGCCCCGGCAGTCCTAGAGTGTTCACACACATCACTACCTAAATATATCAACATCTTATCCTTCATATATCTTCATGTTTTTATTTCTAATTAGTGAGTGAATCTTCAACAGGATACATATCTAGAGATGAGTTGATACCTAGTCTAAGGACCAAAGGACAACCAACTTAAGAAGAGCAAGAGAGGTTGAATACATGGTGAGCAAAAGATGCTATGGAAAGGCTATATATCTTTAAAGTCTATCTTTGGTTTCTTAATTCCACACTTTGGGGTCTATAATATTTCAGAAGGGACTTGGAATGCACTTCAATCATTCTTCTCTTCAATCTTTAAGGCCAAGTAAATTTAGTAGTGGATGGAGTTTACATCCCTCAAGAAGAAATCCAAGTAGAGTGTCTCCGACTTGGTCACCAAGATAAAGGACATAGCATGATCAATTAGGAAGCATTGGAGAGATCATATATGAAGAGTAGATAGTGAGATAAATCAATGGAGTCAGATAAGATGATAAGTGTGAAGCATTCACCACTGTCGTGGATCTATACATGGACATGAAAGTACGAGATTTCAATACCCCCATGGGAAAAATCTTTATCCATGAAGCCAAGCTTATGAAGAGTGGAGATAGAAAAAAAGGTAATAAATCATCTACCCTCTAAACCAATAAAGATCAATGTAAAAATGCTAAAGGGGAAGGGAATAAGTTTGATGAACAAGCAATTACCTTCCAAGCTAACTTTGCAGGTAGAGGGAGAAATTTAAAAAGAAGAGGCACAGGAGCTGGACAAGGCAGGTAGAAATCTCAAAGCTCCTCACCTTGTGCCACATGTGGACTTATAAATCATATCATTGAATGTTGCTTCAAGAATCCAAGGAACCAGAGAGGAAGAGGATATAATATTGGAGATTATCAAGCTCCTAGAGGCAAATACAATAGCAACTATGGATACAATGGCAATAACAACTTCAACAACAAATATCAAGGAAGATACAAAGGAAGGAGAGACTACAACAATTATAGTGTGATCAATCCCAAGAGGATTCATTTATGTTGATGAACATAACCATGAAGGAAGGAAAATCAAATAAATATGGATTCTATATTGATTCTAGATGTTCAAATCATGTAACAGGGAACATAGCACTACTCTAAAATTTTGAAGACACCAAGAACAAGGATGAAGTGCACAAAGGAGATGACACAACAAATTTTGTAGAGAAGATTGGAAATTTGAAGACCTCAAATGTTAATATGAACTTGTTGAGCAGACTTCTCTATGTGCCTAGCATCACCAAAAATTTGATAAGTGTAGGATAGATTGTGGAGAAAGGATTGCATATGAGATTTACAAAATATGGAGTGTGTGTGGAAGATTCATATGAAGAGTTCAAGAACATTACCGAAGGAGAAAATCCAGGTAAACTATTCACCTTTGAACTCCAAGACATAAGGAACATAGCATTGTTCAATTATGGTAAAGAAACTCTATCAAAGCTAGAAGCTTGTCACAAAAGTTTAGCTCACATTGAAGAGAGTACCTTGAAACAAATTAGGAGATATTAGAGTGTACTTGGACTACCAAATATCGCAAAGAAACACATGATTTATAAATGGAATGCATGCCAGGCAACTTTCACAAAGAGGGATACATACTTGGACACATATTGGAGCTTGTCCACACTCATGTTAGGGGACCGAGAAAGTAACCATATATCTAAGGATCAAGGTATCATATATCTTTCATTGATGATTGTAGCAGATGGACTATATTATATTTCATGAAGCATAAAGATGAAGAGTATTCTTGTTTAAAGAAGTATCTTACACTTGTATAAAATCAAACAAGTACAACATTGAAAAGGCTAATTTATGATGGAGGGGGAGAAGATTTCTCCAATGATTTTAGCTCTTTCTTACAAGACAAGGGAATCAAAAGAGAGATTACAATTAGATATACACCAAAAAAATGGTGTAGCAAAAAGGAGGAATAGAACCGTTGTGGAGCAGCTAGGTCAATGCTCAATTAAAAGAAGTTGCCCACTTATCTATGAGTAAAGATAGGATCCACTGTCACATACCTCATTAATAGGTTACCATCAAAATCATTGGAAGGAATGACACCTTATGAATCTTGGAATGGAAGAAGACCAAGCTTGGATCACTATAGTTTATATGGATGCCTTGCATATGCACACATACCTTCACAAAGCAGAGGGAAACTTGATTGTAAGGGAGAGAATTCATGCCCTCACGAACCTTCAATTGCTATATCAAAAACACCAAAACATATTAATACATTAATAAATTAACACTCCAATAATGCCTTCTTCAACATATTCCATAATTTATAACATGCCCCTCAGTTGAAAAAGCAACTGACCTCAATTGATAAAATAAAAATAAACATGGATGGCCAGTAGCAACTTTTCATCCTAGTTAGTGGGGCTATCTAATGAATATTAATGCAATAAATAAAGAATAATACTATTTGTAGCCTCATTTTGTCCATTAATTTCAGGATGAAATGTAGAGCTAAAATCTATTTAAGAACCAAAATGTTGAAATAAAGCAACCCAAAAATGATTACAAAATCTAACATCATGATCAAATAACATTACTTTAGGAAATCCATCATGTGGGAAAATGCATTTAATGAATAATTTGGTAGCGTGAGGTGCAGACAAAGTTTTTCTACATGGAATGAAATATGCATATTACCAAACCTGTCAACTATTGTCCAAATCATATCATTATGTGATGAAATGATGGGAAGACCTGTCATAAAATCCATAGAAATTTGTTCCCATGGTTTGTTTTGAATGGAAAGTGGCATTAATAATCCAAATGGTTTACCATGATGACGTTTTACATGCTGACATACAATGCATTGAGAAACATAATGTGCAATATCTTTTTCCATGTGTGGCCAAAAGAGGAAATCTTTGCAGGCAGAAATGGTGCTTTGTATGCCTCTATGACCCATGTAAGATGGTTCACGCATTTCTTTGATGAAAAAATCTTTAAAAGCTTGGGTTATGCATAATCTATGTTGAAAATAAAGAAACCCATTATGAAATGTATAATGTTCATCACATAAAGATGCACCATTGTTGAAGTCATGCCATGCACGTGAGAAATACAAATCAGATGCATAAGTGGAAACCGTTTCTTGAAAAGAATGAATTTGGATAGCAGAAATATTATGCAAAACAACAGAATGTGAAGGAAATCAGCTAAGAGCATCAACTACAACATTAGCTTTACTAGGCTGATATTGGATCATGGGTTGGAAATCTTAAATGAATGATGCCCATTTAAGATGGTGATCAGAGATTAAGGACTGATTTAATAAATGCTTAATAACATGTTGATCAATTTTGATTAAGACCTTAGAGCCCATAAGATAGTGTTTCTAAATTCGCAAAGCATGCACAACCGCTAACAATTCTTTATCATATGTACTATAATTCTTTTCTGAAGGCTTAAGCTTCCTACTCTCAAATGCAATGGGATGATCATTTTGCATTAAAACAACACCTATTCCTGAACCACTAGCATCCATAACAACATGAAATGGTTGTGAAAAATCAAGTAACTATAAAACAGGTGCATGTGAAAGTGCATGTTTGAGTTTTTCAAAGGATTGTTGTTGGGTAAGTCCCCATGCAAATTTTATTTTCTTTTTTTAATAACAAGGTAAGAGGCAATGCTAAATAAGAAAAATTTCAAACAAACTTCCTATAGAAACTAGCCAACCCAAGAAAAGAACGAGCATCATTGACTGATTGTGGTGTAGGCCATTCTACTATAAGTTTAATCTTTTTTGGATCCACATGCACACCTTCACTTGAAATAATATGTCCTAGATATTATAGCTTATGTTGAAAGAAGTAACTCTTTTCAGGATTAGCGTAAAGTGTGTTCTCTCGTAGTAAATGAAAAACTATTTTTAGATGCTATGTCTATAAGGTGCTTTATGAGGAGGAGAAATACCAAGGACTAAGTCTATTATGGTCAAAGGATCCTCGAGATGGTGGTACTTCAGAGGGATACTCAGACATAAAACAATCCTTATAAGTAGTCATGAAAGGTTTATGTGCATCAGGAAGTGTATGAGTATAATCAGTGATGACGTTGATAAAAACAATGCATGAATTGAATCCTTTCCTAAATGCTTGTTTTACTTGAGTATGACTAATCAATAGAAATGGCCGAAAATCATGTCGTGTAGACAAACTAATGATTTGACCTTTAAATTCAAAGTTAAAGGTATGTGTATGGTAGTCAATGTGTGGGTTATAATGATGATGAAAAGGCATAGCTAGTATAGCATCGTAAGATTGCAAAGGTGCAATTAAAAATGTTTGTGAATCAACATATGGGCCTATGCTAATCGTAACATCTTGCACTTCTCGTGTTACATTATAAAGATTACCTTGAAATGTAGCTTTTACTTTACACAATGAAGGAAACATTTTTAATTTAAGTTCTTGTATGAATAAATGTGAAATGAAGTCATGCGAACTACCATCATCATGTAAAATTTTAAGGAGTTTGTTATTTATACTGAATGCAAAGTAGAGAATGAAGAGAGATATCATTACCCAAGGTACTTAAGTCCTTCTCCAATGATTCCTCTGTCCAAAGAGGAGGAATTTCTTCATTATGGGCCTCCAGGTTATGTAATTGAACTGCAATTGGTTTCATGTTAAGAGGTCCTAAGCGGCACTTCGTTTTTGTATGTCCAAGTTTACCACAATTCCAGTAGGTGATTCGTGGTCGCTTATGTTGGGCATCATTGTTGAAGTTTGTTGGGTAGGTGGTTTGGTAGGTTGGAGAGATGAAGCAACAGATGCAGTTGAGTAGTTGGATTGCAGTGGATGAGGAAAACTAGAGTAAGATGGGACATTAAAATTAGGTTTCATGGGAATATTTGGTTTAACAAAAAGTGGTCGTTGACACGGTTGTTGTAGACGGATTGACTTGGTTAAGGACTGGAATTCTTTCTTTACGTCATAGGCAAAAGATATAGCTTCATTGAGGGTTGTAGGTCATAGGGTGTGAAGCTTAGCTTGGATTCCCACTTCCAAAGCATCTTCGTATTTCTGTTGCAAGCTATCCTCCGGTACATCTTCAAGCATTCAAACCAATAGTAAATTTTGCCAGAACCGCTCCGTATAGGTAGTAACCGTATCACCCTCCTTCCATGTAAGGGTCATCCATGCATGTCGAACATGTAAATGGTTTTGAGGAGGAAGAAAAGAATCCTTCACTTTATCTTGGAAAGCCTTCCATGTTGTTGGACGCTTTGTACTGTGCCACAGGACATTCCACCAGAGTTTAGCTTTTCCTACTAAATAGTTAGTGGCAAATTTTATTTTTTCACTTTCAATATATGTTTCATCAGTATAAAAATTATCAAACTATGACAACCATGAAAGGACTAAAGGGCCATACTTACAGCCATCAAACAGTATAAACTGGTAATTCTTAACAACAATCTTGGAATGCGTGCCATCTGATTGGGCAGAGACAATAGTTTTGACCACCCTCGTAAGGTTATCTTCATCAGTTTGCATCTTTTGGAGTACTTCGTCGCGTTGTCAAATCTCGTTCTGAGTGCCTCGAAGTTCATGCCATAGGAGCTCAAGTTGTTGCTCGAGTGTTATCTCGGGTAGAGGTGACTTGCCGAAATCCTCCATGGTGTTTGTAGGGTCCATGAGGATGTAGAGAACAAAACCCTCTTGCTAGATATGTAAAAAAATTTTTTGAGAATGTTTGAGTTAAAATGTAAAAGGAAGGGTTGTTCTTGGGAATTGAAAAAGTAAGAAAGAGATGAAAGTTGTGTTAAATATAAGAAAAGAGAACTAAAGTGACAACACAAAGAGATAGTGTAGTGGTAAAACACTTCCCTTGTGTGAGTGAGGTTGTCAGTTCAAATCCTTCCATTGTGGGGAATATAAAACTCCTTATTTCCACTCATAAATTAGAATTGGTTCGCGCGTAGCCAACGGCTGCCAAGAGAGCTTTGGGTGCCGAAGTAATGCCTTAGTTATGCCTTAAGTTTTCAAAAAGCATGCATGAAAGTAAAAGTTGGTAACTTTTGTAGAAAGCCTTTTGTTTCAATATAAAAAAATGCGGTCTACAATGACCCTTATTCTAACCACTACTTTTCTAATTGTTTCCAACAATAGAACCTTCTATGTGGATTTATTTACAAACTAAATTATAAGTCGGATTATTGATGTCCGCCCTAAAGTCGGATTATTGATGTCCACCCTAAAGTCGGATTATTGATGTCTGCCCTTTCACGCCTTTCACGCCCTTACGAACCTTCAACTACTATATCAAAAACACCAAAACATATTAATACATTAATACATTAACACTACAATGCCTTGTTCAACATATTCCATAATTTATAACAGTTGCCAGATAAATGCTTCCTTTGTGGCACCTTTGATAGTGTGAAATCCTATGGGCCATATGAAAAACCAAAAATCACATGTTTTCAATAAAGAAAATAGGCATTTATATGTTTTTTTTAATAAATATGGTGAGAAGAATTGGTTTGGAAAGCTTGCATTGTATTTTCTTTGCACTTCTACAAGGATCCACCTTGTTAATGTCATAAAAAAAATCCCTCGCCGAAGTGGAGAGAGTCTCTCCTCATGTTGTATTCAGCCCGGAGATTCAAAATGGTGATGTCCTTGTATGCTCTCAAGGAGATCTCATGTATCTTCATACTTTTAATTTAATCTTTCTGTTTTTTTCTCAAAACAAAATGGTG
>CM035408.1:223590792-223733292 GCA_020310875.1 Ceratopteris richardii
TATATATGGTCATATACATTATAATATGTAATGTATAACATATATAATGCTGTAGTATATAATTATTCATATATGTATATAAAGTATAATGTATGGTTCTGTCTTTATTTATACACTATAAAATGTACACATACTGTGTGCATTATGCTACATGGATACATAATATATACGTGGAAAATCCAGTTTTTCTTTCAAAAATGAATGGTGATCTTTTTATTTTTCTTTTCAAATAATTAATGATAATCAATGGGTTTTTGCAAAATCCATATCATTTGAAATATGGGTCGGTCCAAGTTTATTGAATTGGAATATGTTTCCAAAGTCAAGGCACTTGGAAAGGGATAATATACATGTAAATGTAAGTTTTGTCCTCATCAATGGGATGGAAGACCATCGTGTTCGGGCACATCTTTTGGGTACATGGTGTTTTTGCTTTTAAAGAAGTCTAAAACCAGATCAAAGATACAATACACAAAATGGATGCACTATAGTTAACGATAGTTTGTCTTACACATGGAACTTGATCAATCATCAGCTTTATGGCAAACATTCACGGTGCATTATTTTGAAATCAATGGATGCATCTGGATATGTGAAAAATGGGTATTTTATATTCCCGCATTTCAAGAAAGTGAGAAGTGATATTGACAGTTGGTTCCACGAATGTGGTGGAGGTTTGCTTGGATAATGAAGCCGATTGTATTCATGTAGGTGAAATGGTTGAGAAGGAGTGTCCAACAATCATGTTTACTAGATGAGCATGCAATTGCTTTGACTTTCTATCTGAAGACATAGGAAGCTTGCTTGGGTTGGAAACACAATAGAAGCATGCACGATATAGATTAACAAAGAATGAAGGATGTTATATACTTATGCATTGATAGGTGGAATATGCTTCACACTCCTCTACATGCGGTTGGTTATCTATTGCATCCTATATGGAGAGGGAAAAATAAGCATGCAGATGTTGAGGTAAACGAAGGATGGCTGAATTAACTAAAAAGATAATAATTATGCAAGGACGTTGATTGATGAGTATGACATCTATACAAGAGGGATTGGAATTTTTGGAAGAGTCATTGCAAAGGATGAAACTGGAATGCAAAAAAGTGTGAAGTGGTGGGAAACGTTTATTCCGCTGTGTTATTCTTTCTTACAGCATTGACCTTCATTTGTTTGACATTTTCTCTTCATATTGAACTCCCTATTGGAAGGTTCGTAGTGTGTGTGTGACATACATACATACATGTACATACGTTCATACATACATGTATGTACGTACATACCTACGTAGGCACATACATGCACGCATGCATGCATGTACGTACGTATGTGCATGCATACATACATACATACATACATACATACATACATACATACATACATACATACATACATACATACATACATACATCTGTACATACATACATACGTATGTGCATACATCTGTACATACATACATATAAATGCATGTATGCACATACATACGTACCTACATACGTACGTATGTACATACGTACATACATGCATACATACATACATACATGCATGCATACAATGCACTTTATGCACCTTAACCATCATGGTCATTCAGTTAACGCACCTTGTACTCACCGAATTGAATGCACTGAATGCAACATACTTCCTTCACATTATAATGACGGAGTTTGCCCTTCATTTATGCAAGTGGTAAGTCTTCCTTTGAAAAATCGCTCTATCAAAGCTTGCAAGCTACAACCTACATGTACTCTTTGTTATTGATGTAGAGAGTTAAGGGATGTCATAGCTTTTGTTCACACTCTGCATGATAAAGTTGGAAATGTGATACTTCCTGTTTGGACAGACACAGAAGTGAAAAATACACTTTAATTTGCTTTGTTTATTTGATTTTTACCTTTCTTTTTATATATAAAAATACTCTTCGATTTCAATTATTTTATCTATTTTTTTCATATTTGATTTTGCTCATTCTATTATGAATATTACTTTTTTACCCTTCTCATTGTACGTTGTGAAACGTGGAAGAATAAATTAATGAAGGCGGCAGGCCTGATTCTTTGTTTTTTAAATTTATTTTTTTTTTTTTTGTTTTGTTTTGTTTTTCTAATTTTTATTTTTTCTTTCCTTGGGAAGGGGTCGAAATTTGAGTAAAATTCTGTGTATTTGCATAAATGCATTGATAATTTTAGAGAACATATGGACTATTACTGGCATTAACAGTCCTTTCTGAGATCCTGGATCATTATTATATTTTGAGCTTTTATTCTTCAGTGCATTGAACCTTTCTTTTTTCCATGATTCATTTAACGTCTCCTGGCTTCCTGCTGTTTATACATTTTGTTGGCCAGAATTTCTTCTCCAAGTGGGGGGATGAAGGTGAAGTGGATTTGAAGAGTGAACTTGAACATCTAATTATCCTTACAGCCAGTAGGTGTTTGTTAGGGAGGGAAGTTCGAGATCAGTTGTTTCAAGATGTGAGTGACCTCTTTCATGATCTGGACAATGGAATGCTGCCAATCAGTGTACTATTTCCATATCTTCCAATTCCTGCACACAGACGAAGAGATAAAGCACGCAAAGAATTAGCAAACATATTTTCCAAAATAATTCAAAACAGGCGAGGTTCTGGAAGGAGTGAACCAGACATGCTTCAAGTATTCATCGATTCAAAGTACAGAGCAACAGGACGCTCTCTTTCAGATGAGGAAATTACTGGTTTGTTGATTGCTGCGCTCTTTGCTGGCCAACATACAAGCTCAATAACATCTACTTGGACTGGTGCATATTTAATGAAGTGAGTAATATGTATATTCATATGGATGCCTCCTCTTGGAAACAGGCTGACACTTGTCTCTTTTTTTAAATTTATGAAATTTTAAACAGATATAAGCAATATTTGGAACCAGTGCTAGATGAACAAAGGGATATAATGAGACGTCATGGTAACAAGCTAGATTATGATGTTTTGGGTGAGATGGAAGTTCTTTATCGGGCCATAAAAGAAGCTCTTCGCTTACACCCGCCACTCATTCTTCTGCTACGATACAATCACAAAGACTTTCCTGTAAAGACTAGAGAAGGTGCTGAATATGTGGTGCCAAAAGGTAATGTTGTGGCAACGTCACCAGCATTTGCAAACAGACTGCCTTACATTTACAGAGATCCAGATACCTATGATCCAGAAAGGTTTGCTCCTGGACGTGAGGAGGACAAGGCAGCAGGAGCCTTCTCCTATATCTCATTTGGTGGTGGAAGGCATGGGTGCCTAGGAGAGCCATTTGCCTATCTTCAGATTAAGACAATCTGGAGTCATTTGTTTCGGAACTATGAGCTAGAGTTGATTTCACCCTTTCCAGATATTGACTGGGATGCTATGGTTGTGGGTGTGAAGGGAAAGGTCATGGTTAAGTACAAAAAGAGGAGCTTGGATGTTTGATTGATAATGCATTTGCTGTTTGAAGTTTCTATGTTAGGACTTGGCTGCTACCTACAGACCAAGGCAATTGATTGACATTTTTGTTTCTCTATTTTCATGTTCAACGAGTCATTTCACATATATTTTCTGAGTTCTCTCAATGACTGATGTTTCATGATGATGTATACATGCTTCAACTCTTTGTTGTGCATATGTTCAGGTGTCTATTGGTGTTCCCATAAATCACGCTTAGCCAGAAATCATTTGCTTCTCCTTACAAAGACATGGTGATTGGTTCTATACGATCGAGTGATATCACTGTACTATTTCTGGATCTCATGTATGGAATGATTTAAAATAGAAAGAAAACCCCTTTCATTTTTCATAAACATTTTCTTAGTATGGTCTCACTAGTGATGGGGTTATCACCTCTGAAGCTCAACTTAGATTCTGGATTATGTGTACTGGAGGAATCTTTACTGAGATTCAGGCTTGGGCTCTGAACATAAAGCAGTTAGGACAGTGATAGTGGTTCATTACTCATAGATTGTACAGTTGTGGATAAATGTGGTTGCTGTTGAAAGAATCTTCTAATGACATCTTGTGCTTCGAAGTGGTTTTGGTGAGTCTCTGCTGTTTAGCGTTCTTTCCCCTTCCCCCTTCTTCTCCTTTTCAATGAGTTATTCTGTTGCAGATGGGATGGCTCTTTGGCCCTCAGGAGAGTATAATGTCTGATGAGGCACTTTTTATTCAGTCTCTAGTTTTTGTTTATATCTAATTCCAACACTTACAGACGTGAATAATTATCTTGTAAATGAAGTAGCTAAACCTATGCGCGCAGCACTTGAATTCACAGAAGGGAAAGGGCCTAACTTGGCAGATGCCATACACTTGAGTCCGCGACACTGTACCCTCAATGTTCTTCCTGTCTGAAGTGGATTGATGAAGTTTTGTAGAGGTGGTGAAAGAAAAATGTCGTTGTCAGAAATGTCAAGCCTTTTCACTATTAATGCTAGGTAACCTGCCTGTGGGTAGTGCTCTTTCTCTTCGTGTTGTTGGATGGCTTGCACATACGTAACCTAGTTTTGCAATTATCAAACTTGGAGAATACCATAAGACATGCAATGCTGAACTCTTTCTTGTGGCACCATGTAGCAGTCCTGGTATTTCTTACCTCTGAAAAGAGTTGGAGAGTAAGTATATGAATGAAGGCGATTCTATGGAATTTTTTTTGACAAAGATCAAAGATTTGAAAGAGCAATTGATTTTTGCCGATGAAGTCTTGCTAGATAGCTCACTTGTGCAGATTGTTCTTAACGGTCTCCTAGATTTATATAAGAGTTTTTGTCACACTTATGTGTTCCTCGAGTAGCTTTGATGTGAACCTTTTCCCTATACATGGACACTTTTTACTTTAGTGCTTGCTAGAGGTTTTTTCCCCATGTTACCACATACATGATTCACTCATATGTGGTGGTACTTTGTACTTAGGGATTTTATTTAGCTCTTACTTCAGTTTAGTTAATCATCAATAGAGAGAGCTATTCTAACCATCAGTCTTCTTTGTGTGTCTTGTTGCGTTTGTGCTCCTTGTGTGTGCTTCTTGTGTCTCTCACACTTCTACACACACCCAACAATGGTATCATAGCAGGTTCAACTCCTTCTCAAGTTTTGATTTTTCACATCATGGCACGCACACACTTTTAACCGTGCAAATCGACTTCAAAGCATAGAACAATGAATTTCAGCGGCCAATAAATATTTCCACCAATTGCAATGAGGTTTTACCCCATTTCGAATCCATTCGTGTAGTTAGAATCTCCATTAGAGTGACAATTTGGGAGCTGAAATCTCAACATTCATTTTAGCTTTCGTGGAAGTAAAGATTTTATCGGTTTCTTGTTTTTTAGTGAAATGGCGGGAAACAATGACTTGTTTGACATGCTTCAAGCCGAAGATAAGCTTGATGGGACCAACTATCCAATGTGGTCTTACATGATGAAGCATGTTCTTGTTGCAAAACAACTTTGGAACATAGTGGCAGATGTAGATCGAATCGCATGTTCTTCTACTTCACAATCTATTGTTACAGACGGAGCTTCTTCTTCAAGTATAGTGGTTTTTCCTTCTCCACCTACACAGGAGAAACTTGGATGGGATTGAAAAGATACTCAAGCTCATGCGTTGATTGCATTTTTTGTGAAGTTTCATATAGTTCCACACATTCAATCATGTTCTGTTGATATATCTAGGTCGTGATGTGTGTGACCACACTAGGACTGTCGGGGCACTTTTTTCCCTCTTTAGGAGGTTTTTTCTCTCAGCTTGTATATATACCTATTGCCCTAATGGGCTACTTATCTTTGTACATTCTAGTGGTAATACATTCAATATTGTGTGTTGTGCTCCAAGCTGCTTCTTCTTCCTTGTGCTATTTGCGTGCTTCCGTAGACGTCTAACTCCAACAATTGGTATCAGAGAAGGTCACTGCTTCATCTAAGGTGTTGTCTACACCTCTCTGGTTGCAATCTCAAAATCGCATGAAATTTAGTAAGCATACTCAAGGTGTTTCAGAGATCAAAACAACTTCAATTTGTGGTTCCAAAATCGCGATCTGAGCTCGTCTTGGCCTCCGAACGCACTATTGCAATGCTTGTGCAGGCTGTTTCGTCTTTTTGTGCCAAAGGTATATACCAATTTCGGTTCGCTATTATAAGCGTCTCGAAGTTTGCTACATGTTTAGCAGAATTCGTTTAGCAGTTCTCTTCAACTTTTTGAGATACAATCAATTTTCTACATCAAGGTATTTTAGTCACCGGCCATGGCTGAAAGCAGTGATGTATTTCGTATGTTGGCTGTTGAGGATAAGTTGGATGGTACAACTACCCATTGTGGGCTTATATGATGCGTCATGTATTGGTCGCAAAAGGACTGTGGAATATTGTGCAGGGTGTTGAAAGACGTCCTCTTACACCGGCGAATACAAGTACAACAAATACAGGTGCTAGAGCTGATAGAGATGGTGTCGAAGATGATGATATTATGCATATTCTTGTTAGTGCTGCTGTTTCTGATGCACCTATTGCAGAGCAAATTCGTTGGGATGGTAGAGATGCTCACACACATGCATTGATAGCTTTGTCTGTCAAACGTGCTATTATTCCTCACATTCGCTCTTGCAGGACAACTAAGGATGCTTGGGATATACTTACTACATTGTACCAAGCTAGGAATGAGGCTCGTTTTGCTTACCTCCGAAAACAATTGGAGAGAGCACATGAATGAAAGTGATTCTATGGACAATTTTCTCACAAAGATCAAGGATTTGAAAGAACAGTTGATTTCTGCTGATGAAGTTATACCAGATAGCTCACTTGTGCAGACCGTTTTGAATGGTCTTCCTGACTCATATCAAAGTTTTGCTTCTACTCTTTGTTTGATGATGAAAGGCAATCCAAATGCAAAGAGTTAGTCTCTGTTTTGTTGCAAAAAGACGAATCTAGCGGAACAGGTCTATTATGCGTGTTGCAGATCAAGCTTTCCTGGCTAG
Source organism: Ceratopteris richardii (assembly GCA_020310875.1). NCBI lineage: Eukaryota > Viridiplantae > Streptophyta > Polypodiopsida > Polypodiales > Pteridaceae > Ceratopteris > Ceratopteris richardii. The sequence continues at coordinate 223,597,758 of CM035408.1, forward strand.
TCAGAAGGGCAAAGATAAATGGAACTCTTCTACTAGTAAGCAGAAATCTGAAAATGATGCACATTCGAAGAAGGAAGACAAAGATGAGAAGAAATCAGAAAAGTAGAAATTGTTTTGCAAATACTGTAAAGCAAATGATCATGTCATCAATAGCTGTCCAAAAGTGACTAATAAAAAGGCAAAAAAGAAAGAGTCCGGAATGGTTGTTGCTGAGGCCTCTACACCGAAAATAGAGTCTGCTAATCTTGTGCAGGAAGAAGAATGGGCGTTTACTACTGTTTGCAGTTTTGACCCATGTTCTCATGAGCAATGCATTTCTATAGTAGACTTGGATATTTGGTACTTTGATAGTGGAAAAACCAAACATATTACCTTGCAACACAGTTTCTTCTCTTCACTCGAGCTTGCCCCTACAGGGAATACTGTTATATGTGCTAACAACTTCTCCTATCCTATTATGGGAGTTGGTAAGATCATTTTGAGTACTGCTCATGGTAGTTCTTTCACTTTGTCAAATGCTTTGTTTGTGCTAGGGATCAAGAAAAATATGTTATCAGTTTCTGTATTAGCCAAGATTGGCTTGGTTGTGAAATTTATTGATGACAGATGTAGAATTCATGATCTATCAAATGGCGACGTGATTATTGCTTCTGGCATTTTATATCGTGGGTTGTATAAGCTCATAGACTATGAAAGATCTGTAAATGATTTGGCATGTGTAATGCATGGTTCTCAGGCTATGTCAGATACAAAGCTTTGGCATGCATGCTTTGCTCATTTGAATTTTGCTAGTTTGCTATGCCTACAGAAATCTGAAATAGTATCCTCTTTGCTCAAACTTGAGGCACTCAAAAAACATGTTTGTGAAGGCTGTATTTTAAGCAAAATGCAGCGTTCTTCCTTTCCAAAAGATAGTTCAATTTGGGCTACTCAGAAATTGCAGCTTGTACATAGTGATGTCTCTGGTCCTATGCAGACACCTTCTTTTGGGAACTATATTTACTTCGTGACTTTCATCGATGATTTTTCTAGGCATGCATAGGTATATCCATTGAAGGCAAAGTCGGAAGTGTTTATGTGCTTCAAACAGTTTTTGGTTTTGGCTGAAAATCTATCAGCATGTAAAAATGGGCACCCTCCGTTCTGATCGAGGGGGGGAATATATGTCTTCTGACTTTAATGCATTTTTGGCTGAACGTGGGATAAAACATCAGTGTACAATGCCGTATACACCTCAACAGAATGGAGTTGCTGAATAAAAGAACATGTCACTCATGGAGATGGCGAAGTGTATGGTCAAGAGTCAAGCTTTACCACATAGTTTCTGGCTTGAGGCTGTCATGTGTGCACTATATGTACTTAACAGGTGTCCCACTAAAGCCCTGCAATCTATCACTCCATAAGAGGCTTGGCATGGTCGCAAGCCATCTGTTGCTCATCTGCATGTTTTTGCTTGTTTGGCATATGCATTAGTGCTTGAACAACATCACAGAAAATTGGATGATAAAGTAGTAAAATGTATTTTTGTTGGGTACAATTCTGAAAGTAAAGGCTATCATCTGTATCATCCACAGACTAAACACATTCTGGTTAGCCGTGATGTTGTTTTTGTGGAAGATGCTATTCAGCCATTGCTTTCATGTACCAAGGAGACATCTGTTAGCTCCAAAGACATGTATGATACTTTGCTTCTTCGTTTTACAAGTGGACAGTGTAGTATTGGTCCTAATGAGAAAACTTCTCAACCTTTGCAGGTTTCATGTGATGATGCATATCATCCCATTTTTGATACAGATTTACATGATGCACTTTCTGATGAGAGAGCTGATATTGAGCAGGCAAAAATTATGCCAAAATGGCTGGTGCAGAATTTGCATGACAACAAATTAGATGCACCTCTATCGTATCATACTTGGTTAGACTCTCATAGTGCCTCTTTTGCATCAGATTGCTATGCTATGGCTGTGTCTAGTCTCTGTGATGAGAATGAGCCTGTTTCATTTGAAGAAGCACAAAATTCAGAAAATTGGATGACTGCTATGCAATCTGAATATGTTACTATAATGAAGAATGGTACCTTGTCTTTATGTGACTTGCCTCCTAGCAAGAAGGCCATTGGCACAAAGTGGGTATACAAGTTGAAGCATAAACATGATGGAATAGTTGACAGGTATAAGGCTAGGCTTGTTGCAAAGGGTTATGCGTAGGAAAGAGGCATTGATTTTGATGAAACCTTTGCTCCTACTTACCGAATAACTACTATTCGTAGCATCTGTGCACTTGCAGCTCATCATGGTTGGAATGTACATCAGTTGGACATTAAAACAACATTTTTGAATGGTGGCTTGCATGAAGAAGTGTATGTTTTTCAACCCCGTGGCTTTGTGCAGAAAGGGCATGAAAACCAGGTGCGCAGGTTAAAGAAGGCATTATTTGGTTTAACGCAAGCACTATGTGCTTGGTATGAAAAGATACATGCCTATCTGATTGCACATGGTTTTCAGATTAGTCCAACTGAAAGCACCTTACATGTTAAGCGTGCTAATGATGTGCTTCTGATCATTGTGGTATATGTTGATGACATGCTGCTCACTAGTCCTCATGACACCCATATTGCTGATTTTAAGGCTGATTTGCATGCCTCATTTGAGATGTATAATTTGGGGCATTTGCTTCACTATTTGGGAATTCAGTTTATGCAAGTTGATAGTGGAATGGCTTTGTGTCAAACGAAATATATTGACACATTATTGCAGCGTTTTGTCCTTGAAGAGTGTGAGCCTATTGCCAGTCCTATGGAGAAAGGTTTACGATTGAGTCTTCATGATGCTTGAGATGCTTTTGATGCTGTTCTCTATCAGCAGACTGTTGGATGCTTGATTTACTTATGCATTACTCGGCCACATATTCAGTTTGCTGTCTCACAGATGAGCAGGTTTATGCATTTCCCAGGTCTCAAGCATTGGCAGGCGGTTAAGCATATCTTTCGCTACTTGAGTGATACCCGACTACTTGGATTGTTTATCCCAAGGGAGGATCACTACCGCTAGATTTGCATGCTTTTTTTGACAGTGATTGGGCTGGTTGCTATGACACTCGTGTGTCCACCAGTGGTTTTTGCTTCATGCTTGGTAGCTCATGTATATCTTGGTTGAGCAAGAAGGAGCCTACTGTGGCCACTTCCAGTTGTGAGGTTGAGTATGAGGCAACTTTCACAACGACTGTTGAGTGCGTTTGGCTCAGACACCTTATGGCTCATTTGGGTGTTCGTCAGTCTTCGGCCACCACCATCTTCATTGACAGTCAGAACGCATTGGCAGTTGCGAGTAACCCACTAAGCACATTGAGGTGCATTATCTTTATGTCAGGGAGAGGTTCTCTACTGGGGAGATCAGCTTGGCATATGTGCCCACGAAAGAGAACATTGCAGAACTTTTCACGAAGGCTATGCCTAGGGAGAAGTTTGAAGCTTTTTGCAAAGCTTTGGGCTTACTTCCTTTTGTGGATTGATTCCACATAGCTTAACACTTCCTTATATATGAGTGCCAACTCCTTGTTCACCACATCACTACCAAGGGGGATTTGTTGGTATATCTAGGTCGTGATGTGTGTGAACACACTAGGACTGTTGGGGCACTTTTTTCCCTCTTTAAGAGGTTTTTTTCCCCCGGCTTGAATATACGTCTATTGCCCTAATGGGCTACTTATCTTTGTACATTCTAGTGGTTTACATTCAATATTGTGTGTTGTGCTCCAAGCTTCTTATTCTTCCTTGTGCTATTCGCTTTCTTCCGCAGACGTCTAACTCCAACATGTTCTATATCAAGACAAGCATGAAACACTCTTGCTTCGTTGTTTGCCGTGCGTAATGAAGCACGTGTTGCACACTTAAGGAAGCAGCTTGAGGATGTATATATGGCTGAAAATTAGTCTGTGGATGTGTATGTGACACGGATCAAGGACTTGAAAGAGCAATTGTCAAACATAGATGAGATTATTTTGGATGCATCACTCATCTCTACATTGTTGAAAGGATTACTAGAATCATTTCAAAGCTTTGCTACTACACTCTATTTGGTTGCAAAAGGGAATCCCAATATGTATGCATTTGATGATTTGTGTCTCTTCTTTTGCAAGAAGAGCAATCTAGAGTGAATAGGAGTAGTTTGATTGAGGGAACACAAGCACTTGCTATCTGACAAAAAGGGAAAAGCAAGTATGGTTTAGCTTTGGGCTCATCAAAACCAAAGTCTCAACGTTCCTCTTCCACTCATTCCTCTAATGATGCTGATTTGCAAAAGAAGAAGAGATGCAAATATTGCTCAAAGGCTGATCATACTATTGATGAGTGTAGAAAGCTTGCTAAGTGCAATGAAAAGAAGAAGGAATCCGGCATGTCTATCGCTGAAAATTCAGCAAATGCAAAAAATGATGAAGCTAACATGGCTCAAGATTTTTGGGCATGTGTTGTTACATGTCATTATGATGCATCTTTGCATTCTAAATGTATGGTTGTGAATGAGGCTGATTCAAATTGGTTCTTTAATAGTGGTGCTTCAAAGCACATAACTTCATGCAAAAGGTTTTTTGCATCTTTGAAAGGTGCAACCCAAGAGGACATTTGGTGTGTGCAAACAATGCCTCTTATCCTATCATTGGAGTAGGAGAAATTGAGCTTACGGCTACAATTGGATGTTTGATTCTCTTGAAAAATGCATTGTATGTGCTAGGCATCAAGAAGAACTTAATTTCAGTTCCATTGATTGCCAAAGTTGGACTTCATGTACACTTTTTGATTCATGATTTCAGCAATGGTGATATTATCGTGATGTCCGGTACATTATGTAATGGTTTGTGTCGCATGGATACACACAAGAGGGCTTCCTTGAATGCCTTGGTTGCTCATATTTCTTCCATGTCTTAAATGGAGCTTTGGCATGCTTGTTTTGCTCACTTGAAATTCAATAGTTTGCTTTACTTGCAAAAGAAGGACATGATTATTGGTTTGCTAACACTCGAGTCCATTGAAAAGCATGCATGTGAAGGTTGCATTCTTGGAAAAATGCATCATGCTTCTTTTCCAAAAGATAGTCATACACACGCTACAAGAAAATTGCAGCTTGTTCATAGTGATGTATGTGGTCCCATCAAGACTCCATCTTTTGGGAAGCATGTATATTTTATTACCTTCATTGATGATGCTACTTGCCATACATGGGTGTATCCTATCAAATCAAAGAATGAGGTATTTTCTTGCTTCAAAGAATTTTTAGCTATGGCTGAAAATTTTTCTTCAAACAAGCTTTTGACTCTATGCACAGATTGTGGTGGTGAATACATGTCACATGAGTTTAATGCTTTTCTTCGTGAAAGATGAATTTCACACCAGTGTATGGTGCCATATACACCTCAACAAAATGGTGTTGTCGAGCGTAAAAATAGAACTCTCCTCGAAATGGCATGATGCATGGTTAAAGGAAAGCATCTTCTTGATAAGTTTTGGATGGAAGCGGTCATGTGTGCAAAATATGTTTTGAATCACTGACCTACAAAAGCATTGAGAGTCATCAATCCTTATGAGGCTTGGAATGGACATAAACCTATGGTTAGTCATATGCGCGTGTTTGGTTGTTTGGTATATGCTCTTATGCCATCACAACAATGTCACAAACTTGATGACAAGGCAAAGAAATATATATTTGTTGGTTATAGTGCTGAAAGTAAGGGATATCGTTTGTACCATCCATTGATGAACACAATTATTGAGTTGAGATGTGGTATTTGCTGAAAATTCGGTTTTCCCTCTACTTGAATGCAAAAAACAACCAATAGTTAGCTCACAATATGTGTTCGATACACTCATGCCTTTGTTCCAAAATGATGTGCTTGACTATGGCCATGTAGAGGAGCCAACTGAGCCTCAAAGGGCTAAAAAGTTCTAGAAAAATAGAGCTGAAAATGCAGAGAATTTCTAGGCAAACATGGCTGAATTTTTTCAGCCAAAAATTGTCGAAACTCCTAAAAATTTCCGGCCACATATGGCTGAACAATTGCATCAAAATATGGATGAAAATGAGCATGAAATTCAGCCCATGCATGATATACATGTTGACGATGTATTACATAATGAACACATGTCTATCAAGAGTGCACAAACTATGCTAAAGTGGCTGAAACAAACTTTGTAGGAGAGCAAATTGAGCGCACCTTTACTTTGTAGAACAAGATCAAGCTCTCACCATGCATCAAGTAATTTTGTGGATTATTTATTCTCTTATTGCAACAACATGTAATGAAGTGCCACTTAATTTTCAAGATGCATGTGATGATCCACAACGGATGAGTGCTATGCAATTAGAAATGGATTCCATACATAGGAATGGTACTTGGGAGTTATATGAATTGCCAAAAAGAAAAAATGCCATTGGTACAAAGCGGGTTTACAAGTTTAAGAGAAAGGTTGATGGTAGCATTGATCGCTACAAAGCTAGATTGGTTGCCAAAAGATATGTGCAACAATATGGCATTGACTATGATGAAACGTTTGCACCTACTTCACGCATGACTACCATTTGTACCGTGGTTGCATTGGATACCCATGGAGGTTGGAAAGTACATCAATTGGACATAAAAACAACTTTCTTGAATGGTGATTTGCAAGAAAAGATTTATGTGAAGCAATCTCCTCGATTTTCCATGAAAGGGCAAGAGCATATGGTTTGTTGCTTGCATAGCCTTGTATGGTCTCAAACAAGCTCCACATGCATGGTATCAAAAAATCCATAAGCACTTGATTGCTCATGGCTTCACATGTAGTCCAATTGAAAGCACACTCTATGTACGCAAACATGGGGTTGATCTTACAGTGCTTGTTCTTTATGTCGATGACATACTCTTGAATGGGTCATGTGATGCAAAACTTGACATTCTTATGGTTGATTTGTAGCATACTTTTGATGTAACTTATCTTGGTATCTTGGCATCCATTTTGTATCCGTTGAGGGGGGGAATTGTTATGCATCAAGCAAAGTATGTTGAAAAACTAATTCAATGTTTTGACTTTGAGGATTGCAAACCAGTTTCCACACCAGTTGAGATAGGATTTAGGTTGTCAATTCAGGATTCTAGTGATGCATTTGACACTTCTCTTTATCACGAAGTTGTGAGATGTCTTATATATGCATGCAGCACGAGGCCAGATACACAGTATGCAGTTTCTAGTTGAGTTGATTCATGCATAGCCCTGACACTAAGCATTGGCAAGAAGTGAAATATGTGTTTAGATATCTCAAAGGCACTTTGAGCTTAGGTCTCTTTTATGGAAGAGATATTCAGCCATGCTTGCATGCTTTTACAGATAATGATTGACCTGGTTGTTATGATACTCGTGTTTCCACTAGTGGTAATTGCTTTTTCCTTGGAAACTCATGCATACCTTGGTTGAGTAAGAAGCAACCTACAATGGTGACATCGAGTTGTGAAGCTGAGTACAAGGTATTTTTCACAGCTATAGTGGAGTATATATGCCTGAGATGCCTATTGATGGATCTTTGCATGGAGATTGATGTTGCTATGCATATTCTCACTGATAGTCAGAGTGCATTGGCTATTGCATGAAACCAAGTGTTTCATGCACGTACCAAACATATTAAGGTGCATTATTACTATGTAAGAGAGTGCCTTCATGTAGGAGATAATGATTTTGTATATGCACCTACACAAGATAATGTGGCATACATATTCACCAAAGCTCTTCGAGGGGAAAAGTTTGAAGCTTTTCACAAAGATTTAGGCTTATTAACTTGTGGGGGATGATTTGTCACTCTCTGTATGTGTTCACATCATTTGCTCCAGGGAGGTTTGTTACGCTTATGTGGTCCTCGAGTAGCTTTGATGTGAACATTTTCCCTTTACATGGGTACTTTTTAATCTAGTGCTCGCTAGAGGTTTTTGCCCCATGTTACCATATACATGATCCACTCATATGTGGTGGTACTTTGTATTTAGGATATTATTCAGCTCTTACTTTAGTTCAGTTCATCATCAATAGAGAGAGCTACTCCAGCCATCCGTCTTCTTTGTGTGTCTTGCTGCGTTTGTGCTCCTTGTGTGTGCTTTTTGTGTGTCTCTCGCACTTCTACACACACCTAACAATTTTGACTCTACTCTTCTATTGATAATGAAAATCAATCCAAATACCTTAACATTTAAGGAGTTCATATCTGTTTTGTTGCAAGAAGATCAATCAAGGCTTTACAGGTTGATCATGCATGTTGCAGATCAAGCTTTCTTAGCTAGTCAGAAGGGCAAAGCAAAATGGAGCTCATCTACTAGTAAACAAAAATCTGCCAATGATGCACAATCGAAAGAGGAAAACAAGGATGAGAAGAAAAAAGAAAAGAAGAAACAATTTTGCAAATAGTTTAAGGGAAATGATCATGTCATGAAGAGTTGTCCAAACTTGTCTGCAAAAGAGGCAAAGAAGAAATAGGATGGAATGGTTGTTGCAAAGGCCTCACCTAAAACATAGTCTACTAATCTTGTGCAGAATGAAGAATGGGTGTTTACAATTGTTTACAGTTACGATCCATATTGTCATGAGAAGTGTATGTCTTCAGTAGACTCAGATGTTTGCCAGTACTTTGATAGTGGGGCAACCAAAACTAACTACATGACAACATAGTTTCTTCAGTTCATTTGAGGCTACCCCTACATGGAATTATATCACATGCACAAACAAACTCATCTTATCCGATAATGGGAGTTGCCAAGATCATTTTAAATACTACTGATGGTAGTTATTTAACATTGTCAGATGCTTTGTATGTGCCACAGATCAAGAAAAATTTGTTGTCAGTTTCAACATTAGCCAAGATTGGCTTTGTTGTCAAATTTATTGATGATAGATGTACAATTCACGATCTCTCGAATGGAAATGTTATTATTGCTTCTAACATTTTATGTTGTGAGTTGTATAAGCTCATAAGCTATGCAAAATCTATGAATGATTCAACCTATGCAGTTCAAGATTCTCATGCTATATGAGATGCAAATATTTGGCATGCACATTTTGGTCATCTGAATTATGTTACTTTGCTATGCCTTCAAAAAATTGAAATGAAGTATTTTGTTGGTGATGCACCACAATGCACTCTCCTTCACCTGAGCTCCACCACGGTATCCTCAATGTACAAAACCAAGCTCCCAGGGCTGCACACGGTACTCCACACAGAGGCTATAGAATATGCTGGCAATGCACCACAGTGTGCTCTCCTTCTCCAGAGCTCCACTCGATATTCTCGGAGTACAAAACCAAGGTCCCAGGGCCGCATACAGTACTCCACACAAAGGCTACATAATACATAGAAAAACACAATGCACAGGGAGCACGAACACAAACTTGTTGGGTGTTACAAATGCGGTGGAACTTACAGTCTGTGACTGACTAGACCACTATATGTTTTATTAAAGAACATACATAAACAAGTGTCCGGTGGCCATTTGGCTTTTCACATAGATACTAACGGTAAAAATCTCCCACTAAAGGCTAATATGGACAAAGTAACTATAGGAGAAAAATAAAGAATGATAAACAGACTATACCTCCCACCTAATGGGCATGTTACATAGTATACAAGTGATTATGTAAGATCTTGAATCAATTAACCCCCATCAAGTGACAACAGTGTCAAAAGAGATCCTGTGGTAGATCTTTAGTCAAAGCATCTGCAACATTATCTCGAGTGTGAACTTTCTCAAGAATAATGTGGTCAGTGGCTAAGCAATCTCTAATGAAGTGATACCTCACCTCAATGTGCTTGGTCTTCACATGATAGACCGGATTCTTAGCCAAAGCAATGACACTTTGACTATCAATGAGCAAACGAGGTACATGTTGAGGTAAACCCATATCACAAGCAAGATGAGAAAGCCACAATGCTTCCTTACATGCCTCACTTGCTGCGACATACTCTGCTTCTGTGGTGGAAATAGCTGTACATTCTTGAAGACAAGATCTCGAAGAGATAGCACCTCCAACGAAATGAAAAATATACCCTGATGCAGACTTACAATTGTCTACACAATGAGCATAGTTAGAATCTGTGTAACTAATAATGGATGCTTTCCCTCTACCTAAGCATAGACACTTGTCCTTAGTGCCACTCAAATATCTCAAAATCATCTTCATCGCTTCCCAATGTTTCTTGCCAGGATTGAACATATATCTGCTCACAACTCCCACTACAAATGCAATGTCTGGTCTCATAGCTACCATATCATACATGAGACTAACAACAACAGACTGATAGGGAATTTTGATCATGAATTCCTTTTCCTCATATGATTTAGGGCAATCATCCTTACTGAATTTCACATATGTGGGTAAAGGTGTACTCAATGCCTTTCCACCTTGCATAACCTGTGAAATACTTTGGATATGTACTCACTTTGACACAAGTATATGCATCTTTTACCCCTATCATGAGTAACGTGTATGCCAAGAATATGTTTGAAATCCCCCAAATCCTTCATATCAAATGTCTGACTCAACTTCTTTTTGAGAATTCACAAGTCATAAGAGGACTTCCCAACAATCAACATATCATCGACATAAAGTATCAAGCATATCAAGCTTCCATCTGAGCATCTCTTTGTCTAGAGGCAATGATCCTCATTGCTTCAAGAATAGCCTTGAGACTTCATAAATGCATCAAACTTTTGGTACGATTGTCTAGGGGACTGTTTAAGTCCATACAAGCTCTTCTTGAGCTTACAAACTAGACTTTCCTTGCCAGGAACTACATAACCCTCTTGTTGTTCCATATAGATCTCATTTGTAAGATCTCCATGCAAGAAAGCAATTTTCACATCCATTTGGACTAGCTCTAAGTCCTCCATTGCAAGAATCCAAGCAACATGCGTAGGGTAGTCATCTTGACCAGTGGAGAGAAGATTTCCTCGAAATCAACACCATGTTGTTGTTTAAAACCCCTTGCAACAAGTCGTGCTTTATACTTTGGAGAAGTACTATCTGATGTGAATTTTAGCTTATATAGCCATTTACATGGTAAAACTTTTCTGCCCTTTGGCAAAGTTACTAAATACCAAGTACCATTCTTGTGAATAGAATCCAACTCACTCTTCATGGCACGGTCCCACTTGACATGATCCTCTGTCTGCATAGCCTCTTTGTAGCAAGAAGGCTCACCAAAATCTGTTAGCATAAAAAAATCTAAACATGGAACATATCTATCAGGTGGATGTGAGGCATGTGTAGAGCATCCCAATGGTTGCTAAAGAGGAACATGTGTAAAATAATTTGATCGGACATTCTCTTGAACGTCCCTATGTGCAACATTTTTATGCATGCTAACTGGAGGACTAGTATCCTCAAACACCACTCTTCTCACTTCAACCTCCTTAATGGGTTGTTTATGCATCTTAGACTCATTGAAAATGACATCACTACTTCTGATCAGTGACCATAGTTCAGGATCCCATAAGTGATATCCAATTGTCCTTCTCGACCATATCCAAGAAAAACGCATTTCTTTGACTTATGGTCCAACTTTTGTCTAAGATTTTGGGTTTATAAACATATGCTTCATACCCAAAAACTCGAAGATGATAATAATTGTTGGGTGTGTGTAGAAGTGCGAGAGACACACGAGAAGCACACACAAAGAGCACAAACGCAGCAAGACACACGAAGAAGACGATGGTTGGAATATCTCTCTCTATTGATCGATAAACTGAACTGAAGTAAGAGCTGAATAATATCCCTAAGTACAAAGTACCACCACATATGAGAGTATCAAGTATGTGGTAACATGGGGAAAAAACCTCTAGCCAACACTAGAGTAAAAAGTGCCCATGTATAGGGAAAAGGTTCACATCAAAGCTAATCGAGGAACACATAAGTGTAACAAAACCCCTTGGAGCGAATGATATGAACACATACAGTGAGTGATAGATCAGTCACCACAAGGTAACAAGCCTAAAGCTTTGCAAAAAGCTTCAAACTTTTCCCGTGGAAGAGCTTTGGTGAATATGTCTACCACATTATCTTGTTTAGGCACATATACCAAATCAATATCTCCTGCATGAAGGGGCTCTCTCACGTAGTGATAATGCACCTCAATATGTTTGGTCCGTGCATGAAACACTAGGTTTTGTGCAACAGCCAAAGCACTCTGACTATCTATGAGAATATGCGTAGTAGCATCAATCTCCATGCAAAGATCCATCAATAGGCGTCTCAGCCATATACACTCCACTCTAGCTGTGAAAACTTCCCTGTACTCAGCTTCACAACTTGATGTCACCACTCTAGATTGCTTCTTACTCAACCAAGATATGCATGAGTCTCCAAGGAAAAAGCAATTACCACTAGTGGACACACGAGTATCATAACAACCAACCCAATCACTATTTGTAAAAGCATGCAAACATGACTGAACATCTCTGCCATAAAAGAGACCTAAGCTCAAAGTGCCTCAAAGATATCTAAATACACGTTTCACTACTTGCCAATGCTTAGTGCCAGGGCTATGCATGAATCGACTCAACTGGGAAACTGCATACTGTATATCCGGCCTTGTGTTGCATGCATATATAAGACATCCCACAGCTTGTTGATAAAGAGAAGTGTCAAATGCATCACTGGAATCCTCAACTAAGAACCTGAATCCTGTCTCAACTGGTGTGGAAATTGGCTTACAATCCTCAAAATCAAAATGCTGAAGTATTTTTTCAACATACTTTGCTTGATGCATAACAATTCTCCCCTCAACGGATACAAACTGGATGCCAAGATAGTAGCTCAAAAGACCAAGATAAGTGACATCAAAAGTATGCTGCAAATCAGCCATAAGAATGTCAAGTTTTGCATCACATGACCCAGTCAAGAGTATGTCATCGACATAAAGAACAAGCACTATAAGATCAGCCACATTTTTGCGTACATAGAGTGTGCTTGCAATCGGACTACATGTGAAGCCAAGAGCAATCAAGTGCTTATGTATTTTGTCATACCATGCACGTGGAGCTTGCTTGAGACCATACAACACTTTATGCAAGCGACAAACCATATGCTCTTTCCCTTTCATAGCAAATCCAGAAGGTTGCTTCACATAGACCTCTTCTTGCAAATCACCATTCAAGAAGGCTATTTTTATGTCCAACTCATGCACTTTCCAACCTCGATGGGCAACCAATGCAACCACAGTATGAATGGTAGTCATGCATGAAGTAGATGCAAAAGTTTCCTCATAGTCAATGCCATATTGTTGCGCATATCCTTTGGCAACCAATCTGGCTTTGTAGCGATCAATGCTACCATCAAATTTTCTCTTAATCTTGTAAACCCACTTTGTACCAATGGCATTCTTTCCTTTTGGCAATTCACATAACTCTCAAGTACCATTCCTATGTATGGAATCCATTTTTTATTGCATAGCACTCATCCATTATGGATCGTCACATGCATCTTCAAAAGAAAGTGGCTCTTCATTACATGCTGTAGCAATAAGAGAATAATCCACAAAATTACTTGATGCATGGTGAGATCTTGATCTTGTTCTACCAAGTAAAGGTGCACTCAATTTGCTGTCCTGCAAAGTTTGTTTCAGCCACTTTGGCATAGATTGTGAACATCATGTGTGGGCTAAATTTCATGCTCAGTTTCAACCATATTTTGACGCAAATGTTCAGCCATATGTGGTTGGAAATTTCCAACAGTTTGGACATTTTTTTACTGAAAATTTTCAGTCATGTTTGGCTGGAAATTCTCAGCATTTTCAGCCCTATTTGGCTGGAATTTTTCAGCCCTTTGAACCTTAGTTGGTTGGTCTACATGGCCATAGTCAAGCACACCATTTTGGAAGAAAGGCATGAGTGTATCGAACACATCTTGTGAGCTAACTGTTGGCAGTTTTTTGCATTTAAGTAGAGGGAAAACTAAATTTTCAGCAAATACCACATCTCGACTCACAATAATTGTGTTCATCAATGGATGGTACAATCGATATGCCTTACTTTCAACACTATAACCAACAAATATACATTTCTTTGCCTTATCATCAAGTTTGTGACGTTGTTGTGATGGCACAAGAGCATATGCCAAACAACCAAACACACACATATGACTAACCATAGGCTTATGACCATTCCAAGCCTCATAAGGAGTGATGACTCTCAATGCTTTTGTAGGGCAGCGATTCAACACATAATTTGCACACATGACTGCTTCCATCCAAAACGTATCAGGAAGATGCTTTCCTTTAACCATACATCATGCCATTTCAAGTAGAGTTCTATTTTTATGCTCGGCAACACCATTTTGTTGAGGTGTATATGGCACTGTACATTGGTGTGAAATACCTCTTTCACGAAGAAAAACATTAAACTCATGTGACATGTACTCACCACCACGATCCGTGCATAGAGTCAAAAGCTTTTGCGAAGAAAATTTTTTTAGCCATAACTAAAAATGCTTTGAAGCAAGAAAATACCTCATTCTTTGCTTTCATAGGATACACCCATGTATGGCGAGTAGCATCATCAATGAAGGTAACAAAATATACATGCTTCCCAAAAGATGGAGTCTTGACGGGACCACATACATCATTATGAACAAGCTGTAATTTTCTTGTAGTGTGTGTATGACCATCTTTTGGAAAAAAAACATGATGCATTTTTTCAAGAATGCAACCTTCACATGCATGCTTTTCAATGGACTCAAGTGTAGGCAAGCCAATAACAAGTAGAGCAAACTATTGAAGTTTAAATGACCAAAACGACCATGCCAAAGCTCCATTTCAGCCATGGAAGAAGTATGAGCAACTAAGGCATTCGAGGCAGCCCTCTTGTATGTATCCATGCAATACAAACCATTACATAATGTACCGGACATCACAATAACATCGCCATTGCTGAAATAATGAACTATACACTTATCATCAACAAAGTGTACGTGAAGTCCAACTTTGGCAATCAACGGAACTGAAATTAAGTTCTTCTTGATATCAGGCACATACAATGCATTTTTCAAGAGAATCACACCTCCATTTGCAGCGGTAAGCTCAATTTCTCCTACTCCAATGATAGGATAAGAGGCATTGTTTGCACACACCACATGTCCTCCTTTAGGTGCATCTTTCAAAGAGGCAAGAAATCTTTTGCATGATGTGATGTGCTTTGAAGCACCACTATCAAAGAACCAATCCGAATCATCCTCACTCACAAACATACATTTAGAATGTAAAGAAGCATCATAATGGCATGTAACAATGCATGCCCAAAAATCTTGAGCCATGTTAGCTCCATCATTCTTTGCATTTGCTGAATTTTCAGCAATATACATGCCAGATTCCTTCTTCTTTTCATTGTGTTTAGCAAGCTTTCTACACTCATCAATAGTATGACCAGCCTTCCGGCAATATTCGCATCTCTTCTTCTTTTGCAAATCACCATCATTAGAGGAATGAGTGGAAGAGGAAGCTTGAGGCTTTGGTTTTGATGAACCCAAAGCTGAACCATACTTGCTTTTCCCCTTTTGTGAGATAGCAAGTGCTTGCGTTCCCTCAATCAAACCACTCCTATTCACTCTAGATTGCTCTTCTTGCAAAAGAAGAGACACAACCTCATCAAATGCATACATATTAGGATTTCCTTTTGCAACCAAACAAAGTGTAGTAGCAAAGCTTTGAAAAGATTTCAGTAATCCTTTCAACAATGTAGAAATGAGTGATACATCTGGAATGATCTCATCTATGTTTGCCAATTGCTCTTTCAAGTCTTTGATGCGTGTCATATACACATCCACTGACTCATTTTCAGCTATACATACATCCTCAAGTTGCTTCCTCAAGTATGCAACACGTGCTTCATTACGCACGGCATACAAAGAAGCAAGAGTGTCCCATGCCTGTCTCGATGTAGAACATGACCGAATGTGTGGAACTATATGACGCTTCACTGAAAGCGCAATCAACGCATGAGCTTGAGCATCTTTTCCATCCCATCTAAGCTGCTCCTATGTAGGTGGAGAAGGAGAAACCACTGAACTCGAAGAAGAAGCTCCATCTGTGACAGTAGACTGTGGAGTAGAAGCACCTGCCGGTCTTCGATCTACATCTGCCACTATGTTCCAAAGTTGTTTTGCAACAAGAACATGCTTCATCATGTAACGCCACATAGTTGGTCCCATCAAGCTTATCTTCAGCTTGAAGCATGCCAAACAAGTCATTGCTGCCCGCCATTTCACTAAGGAACAAGAATGTGACAAAATCTTCACTTCGATGAAAGCTGAAATGAGTGCTGAAATTTCAGCTCACAAACCGTCACTCTGATGGCGATTCTGACTGCACGAATGGCTTCAAAATGGGGGTAAAACCCCATCGCGCCTATTGGAAATGTTTTTGGGCTGCTTAAATTCACACTTCTATGCTCCGAAGTCGATTTGCACTGTTAAAGTGCACGCGCACCGCGACACGAAAAACCAAAACTTGAGAAGGAGTTGAACTTGCTCTGATACCACCGTTGGGTGTGTGTAAAAATGCGAGAGACACACAAGAAGCACACACAAAGAGCACAAACGCAGCAAGATACACGGAGAAGACGATGGCTGGAACAACTCTCTCTATTGATCGATAAACTAAACCACCACATATGAGAGTATCAAGTATGTGGTAACATGGGGAAAAAACCTCTAGCCAGCACTAGAGTAAAAAGTGCCCATGTATAGGGAAAAGGTTCACATCAAAGCTACTCGAGGAACACATAAGTGTAACAATAATATGGTGGCTTCCCTATCCATAACTCTTGTGCCACTTTCAGACTTTTGGTAGTACTAGGTGAAAGGTTAATTACATGAGCTGCAATCAATACTGCTTCTGCCCAAAAGCCTTGTGAGAGGTTTGCATGATGCAACATAGAAACTACTCTATCTTGAATAGTTCTACTCATCCTTTCAGCTACACCATTCTGTAGTGGGGTATAAGGAGTTGTAAACTCTCTATGAATCCCTCTAGACTAACAGAAAAGGCTGAATTCATGTGAGGTATACTCACCCCCATTATCTGAATGTAAAGCCTTAGGCTTAGTTCCTCTTTTAGTCTCAACTGAAGCAAGCCATTTTCTGAAACTAGGGAATACCTCATCCTTCGATTTGATGGGATATACCCAAACTTTTCTAGTAGCATCATCTATGAAAGTGACAAAGTAAAGAGAACCACCCAAGGACCTAGTGGGCATAAGACCACAAACATCTATGTGAATGAGATCTAAATGCTGAATTGAAGAGTCAATGTGCCTTCTATGCATATTTTTGGTTTGCTTTCCATATTGACAATGCTCACAAAATGAAAAATCAGAGAAAGATAACACAAGTAAGTAGCCAAAATGAGAAAGATTTTCCATTCCACTATGAGATATATGGCCCAAACGATCATGCCAAATACAAGCCATAGGCTATTTAGTAATAGCTAAAAAGTGTTCTTTTCGTGATACAAATAAAGGATAAAGTGAACCAACTTTGCTTCCTTTTGCAATAACCATATTGCACTTTGATATATGAAAGGACTGAGCATACAAGACCACCTTGTGACCGAGGTCATCAAGTTGACCAACTGACATCAAACTGCATGATAATTGAGGTACATGGCATACATTATGCATAGTAAATTTTGAACCATCAATGAACTGCACAACCACATCTCCAATCCCCAAAACGTCACACTGGTAAGAGTCACCAAGTCTCACAATACCAAGAGACTTTGATGCATAATTAGAGAACCATGCTCTGTATGGTGTCACATGAAAAGAAGCACTAGAATCTAGCAGCCATGTGTGGGAAAGAGAATCATCCATAAGAGCCTCAGTTAGCACAATACTATCAAGTTTCAACACATCAACATCATCAGAAATAACATTAATTTCTTCAATCTTCACAGTCCAAGTAGATGTTGTAGGTAACTATTTAACATGCCCATCAACATTATGTCCTTTACCTTCATCATTCTTTAATGCATAACACTCTTTCTTCATGTGTCCTTTCTTATGATAATAAGGGCATTCGATATCCCTCTTCCTTGATTTACTTCTACTCTTATTGCATTGACCATTCTTTTCCTTGTTCTTGCTCTTGCCATGTTGCTGATTCTTTCCTTGGTGAGAACCATGAACATTATATGCATCTCCACTCTGAGTGCCAACCATAGATTTTCTATGAATCTCCTCACTCAAGAGTGCTCCACATATGTCATCATAGATGAGTTCACCACCAGGTGCACTATTGTTAATAGTTGTGCAAAACGTATCCCATGATGATGGCAAGGTGCATAATAGCAATACTGCTTTAATTTCATTATCCATATCCATTTTTTGAGTCTGTAACTGGAAGAATATAGCATCAAACTCATTTAGATGAGTGGCAACACTATTTCTGTCCTTCATGTGAATGTCATATAATTTTCTCACCAAATACACTTTATTTGACACCGTCTCTTTTTCATATGTATTGTATAACTTCTTCCAAAACTCCTCCGAACTTTCACAGTCTAATAATGTAAAGTAAACATTATCTACCAGGTGCAAGTGAATGGTAGGCATGGCCATTTCATCTAACTCATCCCAATCATCTTCATCCATGTCAATAGGCTTCTTTGAAATTCCATTTACTAGTTTCCATTGCCTTCTTTGAATCAACACATCTTTAAATTGATTCTTCCATAGAGCAAAGTTTGTGCCATCAAATTTTTGGATCTCAAAATGGTCTTTGCCCTGTGAGTTATAGCTCCTCCTCAGAACATTGGCACTAGACACTAATCCACCAGATGTGCCTAAGACCTCTGATGCCATGATGGTATAGAATTGAATAGAATGATAATGGATCTAGAAGAATTGAAACACCAATGAATAAGTGTATCAAGGAGTAAATCGACCACTGTATAGTTGACAAAACCAAAAATCTAGAAAAATTTTGCCCGAGTATCCTCTACGAAATGAGCATATGACGAGTGTACTTGCATAGTGAATGACTGACTCCACTGTATATAATCAGTTACCCAATAGAAGCCAACTAGGCTTATCAAGCACCTATGAACAACTATCATACATCTCCTATGGGAAGGTTGGGTAAGTCTTCCACCTTCATCATCGAAGAGACCCCGACATTTGGGTATCTCCTAGTTAAGAAAATCTCACCACGACCCTCTTTATCAAACGTAAAAGGCTTTATGCAAAAAAAATGTAACCGCTATATCAATGACCACATGGATGTACATAAGCAATATCCATAAAAGTGTACATGGTGTGTATGTGCTCAGTATATGTAGTAAAATGATACTAAAAGGCTGAATGCAGAGCCCAAAAACTAGCCAAAGAACACCTGCAAGTGTCTATCAACTCTGATGTTTTAAGCTCAAAAACCTACATAAATTTGCAATGGCTGCTCCCACTAAAACTGAAAACCTTCCGAGAAACCTATAGTATTACGAGTGTGGCTGAAAACATAGTCCTAAAGGTTGATATTTATGTTGGAGAAGTACAAAGAATAGTTTGCTTGACGTTCTAGGACTTGTGTGAAGAGAACTATGTGTGAAAGTACTCCAAAATGGCTCCAAAAGACACCCCAAAAATGCTTCAAAAATAGGCTTTGAAAGCAAAGAATGAAGCTTTGAGGGACCAAAACATGTTCAAGGTAATGTTAACCTTAGTCTTTCCCCTTCTTCAAACACCACAAGAGTGTATCTTAGTGGCAAGAGATTTCCAGAGTTAAGCGAGCTTTGAGGGGAACATTACTAGGATGGGTGACCTCCTAGGAAGTACTGGGAACCTCTATCTTCCTTGATCGTTGAGGTCCTCCCTCCCGCGTAGCCAACAGTGACTTTGGTGACTTGGATGACAAGGTATGCCAAGGTATATGCCTTGGTCACTACCTTAGTCATAAGCCTTGGGTGGGTGGGTGGGTGCTTGCTTCACTCGCACTAAAGGAACAAATCTTTTGCATCGAAATGCTCTTATATCAATGAAGTATTTCATTGGTGATGCACCACAGTGCACTCTCCTTATCTAGAGCTCCACCATGATATCCTCGGAGTACAAAACCAAGCTCCTAGGGCTGCACACGGTACTCCGCACAGAGGCTGTAGAATACACAAAAAAACATAGTACACAGGAAGCACGAACACAAACTTCTTAGGTGTTACAAATGTGATCGAACTTAGGATCTGTGACTGACCAAGCCACTATATGTTTCATTAAAGAACATATACAAAGAAGTTTCTGGTGGCCATTTGGCCTTTCACATGGACACTAATGGTAACATGAAATGGTATCATCTCTATCCAAACTTGAGGCACCTTATAAAGAAGGCTATATTTTTGGGCAAAATGCAATGTTCCTCCTTCCCAAAAGATGGTTCAATTTGAGCTGTTCATAAATTGTAGCTTGTTCATAGTGATGTATGTGGTCCTATGGAGACACCTCCTTTTGGGAACTACCTTTACTTTGTGACTTTTCTTGATGATTCCTCAAGATATGCATGGGTCTATCCTTAAAAAAAAAGGTCCAAAGTGTTTATGTGCTTCAAAAAAAATTTATTTATGGCAAAAAATATGTCAACATGTAAATTGGACACCCTCTATTTTGATCAAGGGGAGGATAACATGTCTTCTTATTTTAATGCATTTTTTATTGAGCGTGGGATAAAACATCAGTGTATAGTGCCATATTCATCTCAACAAATTTTATTTTTTGAAAGAAAGAACATCTCTCATGGAGATGGTGAGGTGTATGATCAAAAGTCATGCTTTACCACATAACTTCTGGCTTGAGTGTTAGTAGTGAAACTGGGAGTAGCTATAGACATCAACGTAGAGAAGCATGTGAAAGGGAAACGCAGGAAGCACGAGGGACTAGTCCATTATTTTTCAAAGAAAGATGTTCTCATTATCATTTGGTCAAACCATTAAGAGTGATTTTAATCACTCATGTAACATCTGTAGTATAGAAAATCAAATGTTGTAACAAGCCACTCCATTTCGTGCAAGCCGAGGAGTCCCAAGCTTGAGGAGCTTAGGTAGAATGCTCATACCAATTTTTGTAATTTCTAGACTTCATTTGGACCGCCAAATGACCCTTAGAACCTATTTTTTAACCAAGTTGGACATTAGGTTCGAAATCGACCAAAACTAGTCAAAAAACTATAAAAAGAGCTAGAGAGCTCATTTTTTAGGTTAACTGGTGTGATTCAGTTTTGTAAGAGCTATTTCTTCACGCACATCACTTGTTCATGACAACACCAAATTTGGTACCATAGCCAAGGACAAGCTCTAGGACGAATGTGTGATGGTAAGAGTGTTTGGACATTAGCATTGGAAGGTAATTAATTTCAGTTTTGTTGTTGTTTTTATGCTATTTCCATCTTCTTTTACCTCCCATACACTCCTCTTTCATCCTCTCATCATCTACTTCCATCATGAAATGTCACAAAAATTCACCATATCCATCTTTCTCTCCTCATTTCCTTCATTTGAGAGAGAGAGAGAGAGCAAGTGAGTGTGTACATTTGCATGTGTTTTTGAGTTTTCTTTGCAAGAAATTGCTTCAAAACAAGATTACAACTCTCCACAAGTATAATTTTTGAGATGGATAAATTTCTACCAAAGGGTCAAACCACGTGATGATTTGAGACATTCATATTTTTGTGAATGCATCATATGCATGGTGTAGAGCATCTTAGCGCTTAAAGGAATCCATAGTTGCATCATGAAAATTTGTAATTTTTTGGACCATTGCAATGATTCATCACCATTGTGACGAGGTGACACCATCACGATTAGCTCATACCATCACAACGAGACCAAACCGTCACAATGGGCACATGCCATCATAATAGTTCGTGACCATCATGACAGGCTCACACCATCAGGACGAGACTCACACATACCATCGCAACCACACCATTGTGATTGGTTCATACCATCGCGAGGCTTCGAGATCATCATGTCAGAGACCATCGTGATGGGCTCATGCCATCACGACACGCTCACACCATCATGTCAGTTCATTGGACCATTGCCATCATGATTGGCTCAAGCCATCGCAATGACCATAGGCCATCGTGCTATTGTAGAATATCATTGTGATCCTTCAAGCCATCGCAACGAGACTAGGCCATTGCATCACATTCATTGTAGACTATCGCGATGATCTTCCACACCATCGCGATTGTACCACACCATCATGATTGGGTAAGACCATCGCATCATGATTGGGTAAGACCATCGCAACGGTCTGATAGAAACACAAAAAGTAGGGTTTGATTTTTTGCAATTTCGATGCCAATTTTCAGTGATTTTTTTAAAGCAATCAATGCATCTTAGGGCCCCCGTAGCATATGTTTAAGAGCTCTTGTTTACCTCTTACAACATGGAGATACTAGAGGGTGGTTCAAGTTTAGCCTACCTAGGGCCTAAAGGACCATACAAAACTCAGTTAGAGCACATGCGAACCAACTGATTAAGAACTCACATCTATGAGGATGGATTGAGGAGATTGGTTGTTCAATTTAAAAACCCAGATCAAATCATGGGATTGGAACATCCTATGGTTGAATTTGAGAGAGACTCATATATCAATAAGGAGGGAACAATGTACATACTATCTCATCAACCCCACCTTACGAATGAATTCAGAATAATAATTCCCCAAGTAGAAAGAGACGACTTAGAACAGGATCAAGTAGATGGTGAACCTAGAACATCAAGAGGGAAATCAATATTGACTCGAATGCTCAACCCAGAATAGATCCCTCAAGATAACAAGAGTATTGAGTTATTTCTAAATAGAGATATGGATGAGGCATCCCGGAGATATAAGTTTGAGCAACCAAGCGAAGTAGGAACAATCATGATCTATGAGTTCATGGACTCAGAGATACCTGGAAAAGTGGTGTATTTGGATAACACTTCAGAACGAGTATTTGTAGTGTCAGAAGACAGGAGACATGCCTATACATGGAGGGGTGAATTGGTTTTTCCCCCACTTCAAGCTAATGCTACCTTTGGACACCAAGGTGCAGGAACATCCATGGCTCATGGTTCCCAAAGCAAAAAAGGCAAGGAGAGACCTGAGGTGAGCTTTGCCCACATGATAGGAAGAGACCGATCAACAATAGAAACAGATAGGATGGAGATATGGACAGAACAAAGACCACAAGGTGGTAGAGATGACTTTCCTCTACCTAGACCCCAAGAGCACCCAAGAATATTGAGACCCACCTAGTTAGTGAAATCGATGAAAAACTATTTTGATGGGACAGGGGATCCCTATGACCATGTTGTCGAGTTCAAACAGGTGCTATGAGCCAAATAACTGGATGACATGTTCACCCAATACAATGCATTTGGACTCATGTTAAGAAACACTACATTAAACTGGTTCCAATCTTTACAACAAAGGAAATTTAGAGACACCCATCACTTATTAGAATCATTCATCTCCGAATTCTCTAAAAGTGGGATCAAGAAAAACACCTCCTCTTTGATTCATAGTTTCAAATAGACCCCTCAAGAGACAACCAGACTACCAGGACATAGGTTTAGACAGTACATCGAGAGATGCCCTATGCCAAAGTTACCCACTCAAGCTAAACAATTATCTTTGTTTTTGGATGGGCTATTGAGATCTAAACTACGATCCTATGTATACCTGAAAGAGCCCATGACACTGGAGCAATGTGTAAGAATCTATATAGACATTGAGGATAACTTAGGAGATGAGCTCAAACTCTCTGAGGTCTACAAGGACAAAGATAGTTGTACTCCATCATGCTCAAAACATTCTAGTTCCATAGAAGAACTAGCTGAGAAGGTAGCCCAGAAGCTAGGAGTCTCAAGCAAATAGATACCCATGATAACTTCGGTCAAATGTTGTTGGTGGTGACCATATGGAAGACACCTATCCAAACATGACACAACCCCAAGGTAGCCGTAGTAGTCAGTATTGCATGATAGAAAGGTGGTACACTAACCACATTGCACAAGATTATCCTTACAACAAGCAAGTGGTTAGACAAAATTATCCTCAAGCATATCAACAACCCAATAGATATCCAGGCCAATACAACACTCATCCTCATTATTATAGGCCCCAACAAAACTACCAAGTTCCCTACCAGATACAACCTAGACCCCAACCCGTTCTAGGCCAACAACCACCACCCCCTGCCAATGTAATCTCTATCAAATATGATGTTGCAGAAGAGAATCTTAGTAGAGATCATCCCCATTAATCATAGAAAATGATCCTAACTCCAACAGCTTTGATTCTACCCATGTAGATAGCCCACCTGCATACTACACCAAGTTGCCCAAACATATGGAAACATACCAATATTAGAGTCCATTGATGAAACCTAGCTAGGAGCTAGACTATGCTAACGTCATGTACGCCAATCCTAACCCATGGCCTTAGTTGAGACAGACAAGACCATGGGGCCCTAAAGGACCATGTTTTAAGTGCCAAAGAGATCATTACATAAGGGAGTGTCCACATCCCCCACTAATCGGACAACCCCACTATTATAACTTTCAAGGTTTTTGTACTGATTGTGGTAAAGAGCATGTCATATGAGAATGCCCTAAAAACCCTGACAATGCCTCTAAAGTAGTGCCCATTAACATGATAGGCATTGTGCACACTTCAAATGGATCCACCCTGACCTATGTACCTATTCAAGCTATAACGAGAGCTTAGGCATTGCTACAAAATCAACAGCCAAACCCTGATAAATTAGCTGAGAGTAGTGAATTCACAGAGTCAATTGGAAGAAAAATTATATCTTGGAAGGATTCAGAAGAGAGACTCAAAAGAAAATGGAATAAGAAAATAAGTGATCTAGAAGGAAGCATAAAAGAGACTAGAGCCAAAAGTTTAGAATTGGCATCACAAGAGTCAAATAAAGAGAACCCAACCCCAAAATGAGGATCAATTCTAGTTGAACCTATAATGGAGAACCTGGATATGATCTTCAAAGCATACCAGATAAGACTAAGAGAAGGATCCCATGTGGGAGAATTAAGAAGGAACTATCTAAAAGCAGACCTAGAAATTGAGAGAACCAAGCTCTGCATGAAAATGGTAGAATTAACTCAAACCATGTTTGAAGCATCTCAGTATGTCAACCGGAGCAACCTAGCAAAAGGAGAGATACACTTTCAAGAATTACTAGAGAGGTTAGAACATTTGATTTCTACCAATGAGAAGATCGATGCTAAGAGGACATATCCTACCATAAAGGCAGAGGAAGATGCAACACCTCCCTTGTCACAAGTTCCTAATACTATGGATTGGGAGAATCTTTCTTCTATATACAAGTATTCACAAGGATTTCTGAGAGAAATTCAAAAAGAGAAATGGAAGTTGCAGCAAGAAATTCACCCACCTATTCAAGAGATAGATGACCAATACGAATAATTTCCCCAAGACATACCCTCTAGATATGATGAAATAGAGGAGAAGCAACCTAGTGAACAAACAAACTTTGAATCTAATTCTTTGCAAGAATCACCTCATTTCACTAGTCTTTGGGAAGCAAAGTCCATTAGTATGAGAGCACCCATCATATTAGTAAGAAATGAAGAATTAGTTATCGCTAAGAACACTGACGTAATAAAGAATAGTACACTGTAGTGTCACCTCACTTTAGAAGATTTTTTGAAGGTTAAACCCAAGGTGTGGAAGCATGTAGCAAACCAATTACCAAAAATAGCTGCTACCCACTCTCAAGCAACTTCACACAAGAGAGTGCCAGAAGTACCCGTTGAAAGGATTGGAGACATGAGCGAAGGAGAAGAGGGAAATACCTATTTTCCTATCTCCTACTAGGGCTACACCACCAAAGCAATCCTAGACTCAGGAGTGGGATTAGCCATTGCCACCTTTATAGAGCATTGCCTCAAGGGAAATCATTGTGTAGGTTTCAAGGCTCCTACGCATGTGTGCATGTCTCTCCTCTCTATTGTCTCTCCCTCCATCTCCTCCTTGCTCATCTTGTTCTTCAATCAAAAGCCCTTCATTGGTATCAGAGATTACCGAAGGCTTTTGTGCAAGAAGCTTCAATGGAAGCTTAGGTCATAAGAGGTGAATTTGCAAGTCAGCACCTCTCTATAGCTATTCGGTATTTTGGCCATAACTCGAATTGGAAGCTCAGATTGATGTGTTTTAAAGTTTTCTCTGTAGCTTAGATAAATGGCTACAAATTCACAGTGGGTGCAGAACCTAGTTTAGAGTTCTACATTGCCTAAAATTCAAAAAATGCAGATTGATGTAGAAGATGAATCTACAATCACTTGTGATCCTATTGATGATAGAGTATTATTTCTAGTCCCTTGTTACATTTCTAGTCGCTTGGATTGCCAACATGGTGTCTTCTTAGTTTCATGGCACTGACTTTTTGAGATGGAAAGTTGAGATGTGGCATACATTAGTTTGTGCAAGGTCACACATGTATGTGCATAGAGATGCACAGAGGCCTCGTGACATGCCCGACCATGTATGGATGGATATGGATGCATTGGCTAGCTCCAGTATCCGATTATAGCTTGTGGATTCTATATATGAGTATGTTATGTATGAGGATACAAGTAGTGCATTATGACAGGGACTACATGATATGTATGCAAGTCCATTGACTCATGTGAGACATAGATCACACTAACGAATTTGGTGTTGGCACTGTGGTCGTGAGGGCCATATTCAATGACATTGCTTTAGGTGGATGCGAGGACGATGTCAAAGATATGCACATGATGCAAGTCATGTAGTGGTTTCATGAGAGTCTATGGCAGTTGATTATGCTAGTGATGGTGATATCACTTTCTCCTATGGTTCATCTCAGGATTCCTCTTGTTCATTGGATAGCACACGTGGTTGCTTGATGCATTAGCCAGTTTTCATGTTATTCCACATCATGAGTGGTTTTATTGATTCTCAGGTGAGTGAAGTGGATGTGTGCACATGATTGATGGTAGGACATATGACATTGAGGGTGTAGGAGATGTATACATTATGCTACCTAGTGGAGTATCACTTATACTCAAACATGTATGCTATGTGCCTTCATTCCCTATGAGCTTGATTTCAATTAGCCAATTACAGTAGAGCAGATGTTAGCATTCCTTGATGAGCATCATTTTTTAGTTGCAATCAGGATAGCTTATGCTTGTCAGAGGTGCTAGGATTGGGCACAAGTATCCACTACAGGTACTTCATGTGAGAGACAATCTTGTCCCAGTGGGAGTTCAGCCTTATGTGTGATGTGGGACTCATCATGTCTTATTTTTTCTATCTATACATAGGTCTATTGATATTCATGATGCACATGTATGGCAGGATTGAGATGCTCAGATGGATGCATATGTAGATCATGTTTTGGATGCTCATGATGCTTATGGTGAGCATGATTGTTTTGATCATATGGATGTTGTTATGGAGCATACTTTGGATTATCAGTTGAATGCTTTAGAGCATGATGTTGATGCTCATCTAGAGCATTATGATGATACTCAATTAGAGTGTGATCATCAATTTGATCTTGGTGTTGACATTGTGCAATTAGCTCATGTGGAGCATGATGATACACTTGGTGTGGTAGAGAAGGATTGTTCCCATGGTACACAATGTGTGATAGAGCAGTAGTTTAGCTCTCGAGATGCATAGCTAGACACATCCTTGGTTGATGATGACTGATTTGGATGTTGATGAGTCTGCAATCATGCAATCATTCTTGGATTTTCTCATGCCAAATATTGACACAGTTGGTCTTGATGATGGTGCTTTGGATGCCTTGGATACAGGCATGCCTGATATATTTAGTGAAGAGATGATTAAACTCCAAAAGAATAAGTTATCCTTGATGTTAGAGCAACCTCTATATCAAGAACAACTCATAACCACAACCAATCTTGGAAATCTATTGCCAAATTATCAAGACTTGAGTTAACTATAAAGAAACTCTTTACATAGAAAAGTCTGCTGCACTTAATCCACTCATTGACTGACCAAATGTGTAAATGTTCCAATGAAAATTTATACAAGGTGTCTTCTAAAGTTTGCACACCTTCTCCAAGTTAAATCTCTTTAAAAGAATCTACAGATCTTGCGATTTCCTCCAAACAATCTACCTATGTCTGAAACTATTCTTCTATGTAGTGGACTTTGAAGCCTGCCACTTCTAATGCATGGTTCTCCCAAATTAGACCATGTTTATTCAAATGCTTTTAGCCATAAGTAGTTGCCTCTCAAATTAAAGAATGAGTGCTTAGTTGCTCAAAACTTTACACTATGGAGGGAGATCTGATCAAAACATTGACCATTGAGATTGCACCTATTCCTACCTTTACTTCTTCACATTTACACATGTAAATGTTCCTGTCTTCAATCTTCTTAGTCTGATTATAATTAGAATCTCAAATCTTGACCATAAATGCATTAACTATAGACTTGGATATCTACAAAAGGATTTTTGAAATGATCAAGCATAGAAGGAGAGATGGAGAAAAGTTCGCGACACAGATTTTAGAAGTTTTCTTCTATCCTCATGGAAAACATCTGATTGATGAATCTCATATATTCATCATATTCTTGTTCTATATCTCTTCTCTCATATGTATCCCGACTCTATACTAGTATATATAGGTATATATGAACAAACTCATCACCATTACAAAGGCATAAGTGAATTGATTACAAGCTTAATGTACAGTTATATACAAGTTTTCATCTTCTCACCATGCACTCATCTTCAAGACTCAAACTTTGATCTTTGCTTTATTCTTTGACTTCAAAACTTGTCCAAATCATCAATTGTTGATTGTCCTGCACCAACACTTAGGTTAGCTAGGATAGCACAGGTTTTGTAAGCATTCTGGAATCTAATGTATGACTTGTTATGCTCCAGACCAGACACTGCAATTGCTATTGGAGCATTTGCACTTGGAGTTGTCATTCATTCGATGGTTGACATAGGCATAGAGCAAGTGGGAGCTTTGCAAGAACTTTGTGAGTTCTTGCATCAGTCGGATGTGAGCTTGACTCTTATCGATATGATTCTAGAGCAGTTTGAGGTGCATGGATACACCTTGTTTGAGGCAATTGGTGTAGGTTGACTGGCATGCGTAGAGATCTAGACTCTTCCTGTACATTATTGTATAGTCCTATATCATTGTTTGTATGTTTTCCCACTTATGTTCACATTAGGTAGGAGATTGTTAGGGATGTAAGGATCATGTGACCTTACCCCTATATTCATATATATACATCATTTATAGAGCATTGCCTCAAGGCATATCATTGTGTGGGTTTCGAGGCTCCCATACATGTGTGCGTGTCTCTCCCCTCCTCTCGCTCCCTCCATCTCCTCCTTGCTCCTCTTATTCTGAACACTAAAGCCCTTCAATCCCATCCATAAAGTGTTACACTTATGTGTTCCTCGGGTAGCTTTGATGTGAACCTTTTCCCTATACATGGAAACTTTTTACTCTAGTGCTGGCTAGAAATTTTTTCCCCATGTTACCACATACTTGATACTCTCATATGTGGTGGTACTTTGTACTTAGGGATATTATTCAGCTCTTACTTCAGTCCAGTTCATCGTCAATAAACTGAGCTATTCTAGCCATCGTCATCTCCGTGTGTCTTGCTACGTTTGTGCTCCTTGTGTGTGCTTCTCGTGTGTCTCTCACACTAATACACACACCCAACAGTGGTATCAGAGCAGGTTCAATTCCTTCTCAAGTTTGAGTTCTTCGCGTCGCAGCACACACACACTTTAAAAGTGCAAATCGACTTCGGAGCATAGAACAGTGAATCTCAGCAGCCAAGAAACATTTCCACCAGGTGTGTTGGGGTTTTACCCCCATTTTGAAGCCATTCATGCAGTCAGACTCGGCATCAGAATGACAGTTTGTGAGCTGAAATATCAGCACTCATTTCAGCTTTCATTGAAGTAAAGTTTTTGTCACTTTCTTGTTCCTTGGTGAAATGGCGGGCAGCAATGACTTGTTTGGCGTGCTTTAAGCTAAAGATAAGCTTGATGGGACCAACTATCCAATCTGATCTTACATGATGAATCATGTTCTTGTTGCCAAACAACTTTGGAACATAGTGGCAGATGTAGATTGAAGACCGGCAGGTTCTTCTACTTCACAGTCTACCATCACAGATGGATCTTCTTCTTTGAGTACAATGGCTTCTCCTTCTCCATCTACACAGGAGCAGCTTAGATGGGATGGAAAAGATGCTCAAGCTCATGCTTTGATTGCGCTTTATGTGAAGCGTCATATAGTTCCACACATTCGGTCATGTTCTACATCACGACAGGCATGGGACACTCTTGCTTCTTTGTATGCCGTGCGTAATGAAGCACATGTTGCATACTTGAGGAAGCAACTTGAAGATGTATGCATGGCTGAAAATGTGTCGGTGGATGTGTATGTGACACACATCAAGGACTTGAAAGAGCAATTGGCAAACATAGATGAGATCATTCTAGATGCATCACTCATTTCTACGTTGTTGAAAGGATTACCGGAATCTTTTCAAAGCTTTGCTACTACACTCCGTTTGGTTGCAAAAGGAAATCCTAATATGTATGCATTTGATGAGGTTGTGTCTCTTCTTTTGCAAGAAGAGCAATCCAGAGTGAATAGGAGTGGTTTGATTGAGGGAACGCAAGCACTTGCTATCTCACAAAAGGGGAAAATCAAGTATGGTTCAGCTTTGGGTTCATCAAAACCAAAGCCTCAAGTTTCCTCTTCCACTCATTCCTCTAATGATGGTGATTTGCAAAAGAAGAAGAGATTGTATTACATAATGAATGCATGTCTATCAAGAGTGCACAAACCATGCCAAAGTTGCTGAAACAAACCTTGTAGGACAACAAATTGAGTGCACCTTTACTTGGTAGAACAAGATCAAGCTCTCACCATGCATCAAGTAATTTTGTGGATTATTCTCTTATTGCTACAACATGTAATGAAAAGCCACTTTCTTTTGAAGATGCATGTGATGATCCACAATGGATGAGTGCTATGCAATAAAAAATGGATTCCATACATAGGAATGGTACTTGGGAGCTATGTGAATTGCCAAAAGGAAAGAATGACATTGGTACAAAGTGGGTTTACAAGATTAAGAGAAAATGTGATGGTAGCATTGATCGCTACAAAGCTAGATTGGTTGCCAAAGGATATGTGCAACAATATGGCATTTACTATGAGGAAACTTTTGCACCTACTTCACACATGACTACCATTCATATCATGGTTGCATTGGCTGCCCATCGAGGTTGGAAAGTGCATAAGTTGGACATAAAAACAGCCTTCTTGAATGGTGATTTGCAAGAAGAGGTCTATGTGAAGCAACCTCCTGGATTTGCCATGAAAGGGAAAGAGCATATGGTTTGTCGCTTGCGTAAAGCCTTGTATGGTCTCAAGCAAGCTCCACATGCATGGTATGAAAAAATACATAAGCACTTGATTGCTCTTGGCTTCACATGTAGTCTAATTGAAAGCACACTCTATGTACGCAAAAATGGGGCTGATCTTATAGTGCTTGTTCTTTATGTCCATGACATACTCTTGACTGGGTGATGTGATGCAAAACTTGACATTCTTATGGCTGATTTGCAGCATACTTTTGATGTCACTTATCTTGGTCTTCTGAGCTACTATCTTGGCATCCAATTTGTATCCGTTGAGGGGGGACTTGTTATGCATCAAGGAAAGTATGTTGAAAAACTACTTCAGCGTTTTGACTTTGAGGATTGCAAGCCAGTTTCCACACCAATTGAGACAGGATTTAGGTTCTCAGTTGAGGATTCCAATGATGCATTTGACACTTCTCTTTATCAGCAAGTTGTGGGATGTCTTATATATGCATGCAACACAAGGCCAGATATACAATATGCAGTTTCCCAGTTGAGTAGATTCATGCATAGCCCTGGCATTAAGCATTGGCAAGTGGTGAAACGTGTGTTTAGATATCTCCGAGGCACTTTGACTTTAGGTCTCTTTTATGGCAGAGATGTTCGTCCATGTTTGCATGCTTTTACAGATAGTGATTGGGTTGGTTGTTATGATACTTGCATGTCCACTAGTGGTAATTGCTTTTTCCTTGGCGATTCATGCATATCTTGGTTGAGTAAGAAGCAACCTACAGTGGCGACATCGAGTTGTGAAGCTAAGTACAGGGCAGTTTTCACAGCTACAGTGGAGTGTATATGGCTGAGATGCCTATTGATGGATCTAAGTGTTGCAAATACAAGGAATTGGTTCCCTAATCCTACTACTTGCAATTGTCTCATGAATGGTCTTCCCAAAATCATTCATAGGCCTAGTTTTTTCTAAAGTCACATATGGCAAAAGTATGCTCAAACTCTACACCATAAGTAGTGATAGTTATCCCTGGTAGCAATCCTAAAGGTCTCTCTATATGACCATCATCCATTTCTAATTTCATTCTTGTTGGCCTGAGTGTTGGTTTGCCCCAATGCTTCCATAGGGAAGTGGTAGCAATTGTAACTCCTGCACCTTAGTCCAAAATTGCCTTGGCGTTGTACCCTGATGAATGATAGGAAGATAGGTGTTCCCTTCTTTTCCTTTGCTCATGTCTCCTATCTTATCCAAAGGCATTTCTACAATTGTTTGATGTGATCCTACTTGGGAATGGGTTTTAGTCACTTATGGCACTTGATTGGCTATGTGTTTCCACAATTCTAGTTTAACTTTGAGTAGCTCTTCTAAAGTGAGATTGCACTACCTATAGCGTTCTTTACTACCTCCATATTCCTAGGCAAAATTGAGTCTTCGTTCCTTACCATAACTGTGGTTGCTCTCATACAGGTAGACTTCGCTTCCCATGGGCATGTGAAATGAGGCAGTTCTTGTAGGGAATTAGACTCAAAGTCTAACCATTCACTAGACTAGGCATCCTCTTGTTCTCCATAAGTAGAAGGAATATCTTGTGGGAATTGATCATCTAGGTCATCCACAAGTTCAATGGGAGGAGAATTTTCACTTTCTTTTGCCCATTTATCTTCTTGAATTTCTCTCAAAAATTCTTGTGAATATTGATTCATAAAAGAAAAGGTGCCTGGTTCATTGGAATTAGGCACATAAGCTTCCTTGGGAGGAATGATCATTCTTGCACTTGCCTTGTCCTTACCTTAGGAGGTGGCTTTGTTTCTAGATTTTGCAATTCAATCTTTCTAATAGCCCATCAAAATGCAATTGAGTCTTAAATGAACTAGAGTAATTGAAGAGGTGATTGGTTTCAAACATGGTTTGAGCCAATTCTACCATCTTAGCACAAAGCATGTGATAGTATTTCCTATAGGAGAAGGCTCGAGCAAAGTGAATAAATTGCGCTGCGATGTAATATGTTTGGTTGCCCCACTATCAAAGTACCAAACATCTGAGTCTACTGTAGACATACACTATTCATGAGAAGATGGTTCATAACTGCAAACAGTGGTAAATGCCCATTCTTCATTCTTCATAAGACTAGTGGACTCTGTTTTTGGTGTAGAGGCCTCTACAACAACCGTTCTAACCTCTTTCTTCCTTGCCTCTTTAGAAGCCAGTTTTGGACAACTCTTTATGACATGATCATTTTCTTTACAGTATTTCTTAAACAATTTCTGGTTTTTTGTTTTATTCTCATCTCTATCATCCTTCTTTGATTGTGTAGAATTAGCATATTTTTGCTTACTAGTAGAAGAGCTCCATTTACCTTTGCCCTTCTTACTAGCCAAGAAAGCTTGATTTGCAACATGCATAATGGACATGTTCTGCCTAGGCTGATCTTCTTAGAACATAATAGAGATGAACTCCTCAAATGTTAAGGCATTTGGATTGCCTTTCATCATCAAAGGAATAGTAGAAGCAAAACTATGATATGAATCGGGAAGACCATTTAGAAAAATTTGCACAAGTGAACTGTCAAGCAAGACTTCATCAATAAAAATCAATTGCTCCTTCAAATCTTTTATCTTTGTTAGAAAATTGTCCTTGGAATCTCCTTCATTCATGTGCTCACTCTCCAACTTTTTTCGAAGGTAAGCAACACGAGCCTCATTCCTTGCCTGGTATAAAGTGGTAAGTGTAACTCAAACATCCTTAGTTGTTCTGCAAGAGCAAATGATGGCATGTTGGGTAGACAAGGCTATCAATGCATGTTCCTGAGCATCTTTGCCATCCCAATAAATTTGATCTATAGTAGGTGCAGCAAGAATCGGAGTGCAAACAAGAACATGAAGAATATCATCATCTTTAATGCCGTCTACATCACCTTTAGTAACTATGTTTGCAGGTGTAGTAGGACATTTTTCAACACCCACCGTCTGCATCACCTTTAGTAACTATGTTTGTAGGTGTAGTAGGACATTTTTCAACACCCAACACAATATTCCAAAGTCCTTTTGCAACCAATACATAACATGTCATATAATCCCATAATGGGTAATTGGTACCGTCCAACTTGTCCTCAACAACCAACATATAGAATACATCACTGCTTTGAACCATGGCCACTGACTAAAATACCTTGATGGAGAAAAATGATTAAATCTCAAAAAGTTGAACAGAACTACCCTATTGGGTTTTGCTAAAGTTGTACCAGACTTTGAGATGCTTATACTGGCGAACCAAAACCTGTATATATCTTTGGCACAAAAAGATGAAATTGCCTGCACAAGCACTACGATAATGCATTCAAAGGCCAAAACGAGCTAAGATCACGATTTCGATGCAACAAGATGAAGTTCTTTTGATCTCCTAATCACCTTGGCTATGCTCACCAATTTTTGTGTGATTCTGAGACTATGATCAAAGGGGTGTCGAGGACACCCTAGATGAAGCGACGACTTGCTCTGTTACCAATTGTTGGAGTTTGAGGTCTGCAAAAGCACAAGAATAGGAGAATGAAGAAGAAGAAGCTTGGAGCATGACACACAATAATGAATGTCTTACCACTAGAATGTATAAAGATAAGTAGCCCATTAGGGTAATAGGCGTATATACAAGCTGGGGAAAAAACCTCCTAAAGAGGGAAAAAGGTGCCCCAGTGTTCCTAGTGTGTTCACACACATCACTACCTAAATATATCAACACACCCATGACACAGCGTATTGCATGTATAATGTTAAAGCTGAGAATCGAGTAACAGTGGATGCAATAGTTCAAGAACAAGCAACATCCAATACCTATGTATCACGACAAATGTGAAACACCCAATATCAAAGGTATAATCAACCAAGGACAAAGCAAGGTATATTACAACACCCCACAGGGTCCTAGGCTGGAATATCCAATTTTGTACCCCGAGAACCTATCAGATGTTACTTCTATGGCAAATCGGGCCGTATATGCCAAAATTGTAAAGAAGCACATTAGTACGATAAATTACAAAAAAAGACAGAGTAGCACCAATGAAGAACTTAGTAATAATCATTGAAAAAGAACTGTAGGTCTCTACCATACAGACTCGATCATGGAAACTTTTGCAACATGCAATAGCCATTTACGAACTAGGATTTAAAGAACAGACACAGATGGTGCAAAGATCATAGAAATGGGCAATAAAAGAACAATCAATCTTCCCAATGGCCGATCCGATTTCTTGAGAATCGAGTCCATCCAGAGTTGAAGCAGTAGCATCGAAACCTGTGTAGGAAATTGTTCTAGTGATTACACATACACCAAAGGCTAATGACCTTTGGATGGCATTAAAGGCTTCGCCCATCACTCTACAACTTGGAAAACTTTTATCACTTGTACCCAAAGTTAGGGAGCAATTCAAACAGCATGTTGGTGGAAAGGACGAGCGAACAAACCCTTGCATAGCCATGCTACAATCTGAAGTTGAAACGGTAGACCATGTTGTCCCCCTTATTATGGTGTGGTATAAGAACCACTATATAGATAAAATTTTAATCGACGGAGGTTCTGATGTTAATCTAGTTACCTATGCTCTTTACCAAAAGCTAGGATGGATGAATATCAAACCAATTAGGTCTTTCATTAGGATGGTTGATCCGTTATGGGCTCATCTAGTGGGACTCGTGAAGGATACTTCTATTATCCTGCAAGATGTAGTTTTCCCCATGACCTTTGTAGTCTTAGATTTACCAAAGGATACTTATGATTACAATCTTTTGTTTGGCTGACCCTGGCTTAAACAAGCCAAGGTTTTACAAGATTGATCTAAGAAGGAGTTAGTGGCCAAATATGAGCATCACAAATATCGGGTTCCCTTAGATACGCTGCAATCTCATGATGTTTATGCAATCCCTCACATTGCCGAACCAGTTCATATGTTAGATAGGCTGACATACGATGAGGAAAAAAACTTTTTGAAAGCCAATGGGAATTTATTCTCTCTTGGTGTAGTTGACTTATAGACTTTACTAGATCACTAGTCTCCTTCAACATGTGCGGTGACTTGTGCACCACTGAACAAGAGACAGGAGATGTGTTCCCTAATCCTATTGCCAACTATAATTTGACCTACAAAGATTTTGAAGATAAGCAAAAGCAACAATATGTAGCAGAAGACCAATTGATTACTTGCAACATGAGCAACAAGGATAAGCCCTGGCCCATTAAGATTGGTGCCCTATTAACCAATGAGGAACGGGAGGAAATACTTGCATTATAACAAAATTCCAAGAAGTATTTGCTTGGGATTATCAAGATATGAAGGGATTAGACCCTCGCATCTACCAGCACTGTATAGTTCTTCAATTGGATGCTAAACCAATTTGACAAACCAATTACTGGATGAATCCCAATTATGTGTAGCTCATCAAAGATGAAATTGATCGTTTACTTCATGTGGGTTTTATAGTTCCAATTGAGCATGTAGAGTGGATTTCACCAATGTCATAGTACTGAATAAAAATAAATAATTACGTATATGTGCTGGCTACTGTAAGTTGAATAAGGACACTATACCAAATGTGTTTCCTCTACCCTTCCTTGATAGTATGCTAGATGACGTTGTTGGATGCAAAATATGTTCCTTCTTAGATGGCTATAGTGGTTACAATCAAGGGTGTATGGCCATAGTCGATATAACAAAAATGGCATTTATTACTTCCTGTGTAGTTTATGCTTGTACCGTAATGTGGCTTGGTCTTAGAAATGCTCCTATCACTTTCCAACATTGTATGTAGGACATTTTCTCACCATACTTGACCACTTTCATGTGCGTTTTCCTAGATGACTTCTCAATATCGAGTGATAAAGTTATTCATCTCCAAGAGTTACGATTGTGCTTTGAAAAATGTCGAGAGTATTGGTTGTGCTTAAATTTAGTGAAATCTATGTTCCTCGTTCAATGTGGTAAGCTCCTTGGTCATATTATTTCGGCCTAGGGAATTTAGGTTCATCTTGATTATGTCAAAGCCGTCCTTGATGCTCCTTCTCCTCGGTCAACAAAAGAAGTTCTTCGCTTTTTGGTTCAAATCTAGTGGCATGGATGCCATTTACAGTGGTTATCACATCTTATTGTTCCTTTAAGTAAATTAATCTTCCACAAAAGGATTTTCGGTGGACCGAAGAGTGCTAGAAAAGTTTTGATCATCTCAAAGTCTTATTAACCCAAGTCCCAATTCTGCAAGCATCGAATTGGGAATTGCCCTTTCATGTTTTCATAGATGTCTCGGACATAGCTATTCGTAGTGTGCTCACACAAGTAATGGTACAAGCCAATCTATTATGCTAGTCATCGGCTTGCCTCAGCACAAAGTGTTAAAAATAAAGAAGTAAGTTCGTATATATTTTTGCAAAAAGGATTTTCTTCAATAGAAGGAAAATACAAAAATAAAAAATGGAAGCATTTACTTCAGCAAGTAGTGGAGGCCAAAAGAAAATCAATCAAAAGAGAATCAAATCCAAAAACTGAACTGTAAGAGGAGTGGTTGTCCAAAGTAGTGGAGAAGTTATGGAGAAGAGCTCTCAAACTGATCATGAGAGTGTTTGGTCACTTGGCTATAAAAGAGGCAAGGGAGGACACTCAAGAACAGAGGAAGAAGGCATGGAAGTCCCCTTGTAGCTAGTTCATTTGGTTTGAGTCATTTCGTTCAGTTCACTCTCATAGAGTATGTCCAACCGCATACCCATTTTTGGGTAATCTACTTGTGAGAGTCATATCTTGTTGATATATTTAGGTAGTGATGTGTGTGAACACTCTAGGACTGCCGGGGCACTTTTTTCCCTCTTTAGGAGGTTTTTTTCCCCCGGCTTGTATATACGCCTATTGCCCTAATGGGCTACTTATCTTTGTACATTCTCTAGTAATACATTCACTCTTGTGTGTTGTGCTCCAAGCTTCTTCTTCTTTCTTGTGCTGTTCGCGTGCTTCCGCAGACGTCCAACTCCAACAATTGGTATCAGAGCAGGTCGTCGCTTCTTCTAGGGCGCCGTCGACACTCCTCCGTTTGCAGTCTCAGATTCGCACGAAATTTGATGAGCATACTCAGGGTGTTTCCGAGATCAAAACAGCTTTGCTATGTGGTGCCAAAATCGCAATCTGAGCTCGTTTCGGCCTCCGAACGCACTATCGCAGCGCTTGTGCAGGCTATTTCGTCCTTTTGTGCCAAAGGTATATACCAATTTCTGTTCGCCAGTTTAAGCGTCTCGAAGTCTGCTACAGGTCTAGCAGAACTCGTTTGGGCAGTTCCGTTCAACTTTTTTAGATACAGTCAATTTTCTGCATCAAGGTATTTTAGTCACCGGCCATGGCTGAAAGCAGTGATGTATTCCGTATGTTGGCTGTTGAGGATAAGTTGGATGGTACCAACTACCCATTATGGGCTTATATGATGCGACATGTACTGGTTGCAAAAGGATTGTGGAACATTGTGCAGGGTGTTGAAAGACGTCCTGTTACACCTGTAATGACAGGTACTGCAAATACAGGTGTTGGAGCTGATGAAGATGGTGTCGAAGATGATATTCCGCAGATTCCTGTTCGTGCTGCTGTTTCTGTTGCACCTACTGCAGAGCAGATTCGTTGGGATGGCAGAGATGCCCAGGCACATGCATTGATAGCTTTGTCTGTCAAACGTGCCATTATTCCTCACATTCGCTCTTGCAGAACAGCAAAGGATGCTTGGGATACACTTACCACTTTGTACCAGGCTAGGAATGAGGCTCGTGTTGCTTACCTCCGAAAACAGTTGGAGAGTGAGCACATGAATGAAGGTGATTCTATGGACAGTTTTCTTACAAAGATCAAAGACCTGAAGGAACAATTGATTTCTGTTGATGAGGTTATACCAGATAGCTCACTTGTGCAGACCGTTCTGAATGGTCTTCCTGATTCATATCAGAGTTTTGCCTCTACTCTTCGGTTGATGATGAAA
This sequence comes from Ceratopteris richardii, assembly GCA_020310875.1. Lineage (NCBI taxonomy): Eukaryota > Viridiplantae > Streptophyta > Polypodiopsida > Polypodiales > Pteridaceae > Ceratopteris > Ceratopteris richardii. The sequence goes on from CM035408.1 coordinate 223,637,191, forward strand.
GGCAATCCGAATGCCTTGTCATTTGAGGAATTAGTCTCTGTTCTATTGCAGGAAGATCAGTCCAGGCAGAACAGGTCCATTATGCGTGTTGCAGATCAAGCTTTCCTGGCTAGTCAGAAAGGCAAAGGAAAATGGAGCTCTTCTACTAGTAAGCAGAAATCTGCAAATGCTGCACATTCAAAGAACCAAGACAAAGATGAGAAAAAATCAGAAAAGCAGAAATTGTTTTGTAAGTACTGTAAAGGCAATGATCATATCATAAAGAACTGTCCAAAACTGGCTGCTAAAGAGGCAAAGAAGAAAGAGGCTGGAATGGTTGTTGCAGAGGCCTCTACACCAAAAACAGAGTCTGCAAATCTTGTGCAGGAAGAAGAATGGGCGTTTACTACTGTCTGCAGTTTTGACCCATCTTCTCCTGATCAGTGCATGTCTGCAGTAGACTCAGATGTTTGGTACTTTGACAGTGGGGCGACCAAACATATTACCTCGCAGCGCAGTTTCTTCTCTTCACTTGAGCCTGCTCCTACAGGGAATACTGTCACATGCGCCAATAACTCCTCTTATCCTGTTATGGGAGTTGGTAAGATCATTTTGACTACTGCTGATGGTAGTTCTTTCACTTTGTCAGATGCTTTATTTGTGCCAGGGATCAAAAAGAATCTGTTATCAGTTTCTGCATTAGCCAAGATTGGCTTGGTTGTGAAATTTGTTGATGACAGGTGTACAGTCCATGATCTCTCAAATGGCGATGTGATTATTGCTTCTGGCATTTTATGTCGTGGGCTGTATAAGCTCATAGACTATGAAAGATCTGTGAATGATTCGGCATGTGCAGTTCATGATTCTCAGGCTATGTCAGATGCAAAGCTTTGGCATGCACGCTTTGGTCATCTGAATTTTGCTAGTTTGTTATGCCTGCAGAAATCTGAAATGGTGTCCTCTTTGCCCAAACTTGAGGCACCTGGAAAACATGTTTGTGAAGGCTGTATTTTGGGCAAAATGCAGCGTTCTTCCTTTCCAAAAGATGGTTCAGTTCGGGCTACGCAAAAATTGCAGCTTGTACATAGTGATGTCTGTGGTCCTATGCAGACACCCTCTTTTGGAAATTACCTTTACTTCGTGACTTTCATTGATGATTTTTCCAGGCATGCATGGGTATATCCACTCAAAGCAAAGTCCGAAGTGTTCATGTGCTTCAAACAGTTTTTGGTTTTAGCTGAAAATCTGTCAGCATGTAAAATGGGCACCCTCCGTTCTGATCGAGGGGGGGAATATATGTCTTCAGATTTTAATGCATTTCTGGCTGAACGTGGGATAAAACACCAGTGTATAGTGCCGTATACACCTCAACAGAATGGAGTTGCTGAACGAAAGAACAGGTCACTCATGGAGATGGCGAGGTGCATGGTCAAAAGTCAGGCTTTACCACATAGTTTCTGGCTTGAGGCTGTCATGTGTGCAGCATATGTACTGAACAGGTGTCCCACTAAAGCGTTGCAGTCTATCACTCCATATGAGGCTTGGCATGACCGCAAGCCATCTGTTGCTCATCTGCGTGTTTTTGGTTGTTTGGCATATGCATTAGTGCCTGAACAACATCGCAGAAAATTGGATGATAAGGCAGTAAAATGTATTTTTGTTGGGTACAGTTCTGAAAGTAAAGGCTATCGTCTGTATCATCCACAGACTAAACGCATTCTGGTTAGCCGTGATGTTGTCTTTGTGGAAGATGCTATTCAGCCATTGCTTTCATGTACTAAGGAGACATCTGTTAGCTCCAAAGACATGTATGATACTTTGATGCCTCTTTTTACAGGTGGACAGGCTAGTGCTGGTCCTAATGAGGCAACTTCTCAGCCTTTGCAGGTTTCATATGATGATGCAGATCATTCCATTTCTGATGCAGATTTATATGATGCACTTGTTGATGAGAGAGCTGATATTGAGCAGGCAAAAACTATGCCAAAATGGCTGGTGCAGACTTTGCGTGACAGCAAATTAGATGCACCTTTGTCATAACGTACTCGTTCAGGCTCTCATAGTGCCTCCTTTGCATCAGATTGCTATGCTATGGCTGCATCTAGTCTCTGTGATGAGAATGAGCCTGTTTCTTTTAATGAAGCACAAAATTCAGAAAATTGGATGGCTGCTATGCAATCTGAATATGATGCTATAATGAAGAATGGTACATGGTCTTTATGTGACTTGCCTCCTGGCAAGAAGGCCATTGGCACTAAGTGGGTATACAAGCTGAAGCGTAAACCTGATGGTACAGTTGACAAGTATAAGGCTAGGCTTGTTGCAAAGGGTTATGCGCAGGAAAGAGGCATTGATTTTGATGAGACCTTTGCACCTACATGCCGTATGACTACTGTTCGGAGCATTTGTGCACTTGCAGCCCATCGTGGTTGGAATGTACATCAGTTGGACATTAAAACACCATTTCTGAATGGTGACTTGCATGAAGAAGTGTATGTTTTTCAGCCCCGTGGCTTTGTGCACAAAGGGCATGAAAACCAGGTGTGCAGGTTAAAGAAGGCGTTATATGGTTTAAAGCAAGCACCACGTGCTTGGTATGAGAAGATACATGCCTATCTGATTGCACATGGTTTTGAGAACAGTCCAACTGAAAGCACCTTATATGTTAAACGTGCTAATGATGTGCTTCTGATCATTGTTGTCTATGTTGATGACATGCTGCTCACTGGTCCTATTGAGACACATATTGCTGATTTTAAGGCTGATTTGCATGCCTCATTTGAGATGTCTGATTTGGGGCATTTGCATCACTATTTGGGCATTCAGTTTATGCATGTTGATGGTGGAATGGCTTTGTGTCAAACGAAATATATTGACACATTATTGCAGCGTTTTGGCCTTGAAGACTGTAAGCCTATTGCCACTCCTATGGAGACAGGTTTACGATTGAGTCTTCATGATGCTGGAGATGCATTTGATGCTGTTCTCTATCAGCAGGCTGTTGGATGCTTGATTTACTTATGCATTACTCAACCAGATATTCAGTTTGCTGTCTCACAGATGAGCAGGTTTATGCATTGCCCAGGAGTCACGCATTGGAAAGCGGTTGTTGGGGGATTCGGGGACAAGAAGGAGTTTGAGGGTTTGTAGGAGAAAAAGGAGATGATGAAAATGGAATAACAGTGAGAACTTCTGCAAGGGAATACTCTTGGAAACCTTGAATATTGATTATCTTTCAACAATTACAATGACTGCGCACAGTCTAATCAATGACTAAATACAACTTTAGAGAATATCAATTACTGAAGACCAATTATCTCAAGTCCTCTAGCAGCGGCCTCTCCTGCACCAATCCTTCACTTGCTTCCCGCTGCCCTTGTGCACACCTTGCACTAAGCTTCCGCCAAGCTAAGGAATTGGTATCACGGCGCACACACGCAATAGACCTTGGGACTCTTGGAATCCACCCCGCCTTCTCTGCACACTTTCCTCTTGACACCTCTTGCACTTCTTGAATGTCGTCGCACACTGGAGGCTCTTCTTGCTTCCTCTCTTGCTTCCTCCGAAGCTCTCTCTTGCTCCTAGCTCTCAATGTGTGCAAGAATAGCCTTTGTCCTCCTTCTTGAATCCGCCGGTCCCGTGACTTCTAACTGTCATGGACTCTTGGGCTTCCTTTGATGTCCCAAGATTCTCTTTTTAGTTGGCGGCCAACGAATTGCTCTTTGTCCTGTAGTGACTTTAGTGTAAACCCAAAAATTTAAATGGGGGTCATACTTTCACTTGTGCGTACACGTTTCCGCTTCACATGCCTTCACATTCCCTTTTAATTCTTTACTTTTGCACCTTAAGATTTTAAATTCATCCTTTGAACCTTAAGAGAAAAATTACTTTGCACCCTTAGTTTCAACCGGTTAGGGCTCGACAGATGCCCACCACCTAAAGGTCTCTCCGTCCCGGAGAGACAACAACAATACAAAACAGCAAAATGGCAAAGACACAGACATGAAAACAAGGAAACTGAGGCAAGAAAAGAGGGAAAGTGTATGTATATTATTTAAGTAAGAAAAAGTATATTGTACCCTACAATAATTATTGAGAAATCAAAGGGAGGAGAAAATTATTGACAAAGCGAAAATATAATCTAAGAGCAATGATGAGGAAGGGGATGAGCAATTTATTTAGACTATGGATGGTAAATTAAATTTATTGAGCAGGTTGACTGAGATTCTCAGCCGAGGTTTGTGGAGAGGGGGGCAAAGGAGCAGAAGCTTGTTCAATCGTATGCTGTAGCGAACTAAGGCATTGCCGAAGATGATCCCTTTCCCTTCGGATACGTCTGCATGCAGCATTAGCACAAAGCCCTAAGTTAGAGCGATTCTGAAGATCTTCTAAGGCTTTCATCGCAGAGTCGGCCATATCGCGATAATGATCTCTCTCTTCTTTGAGCAATCGTGCCGTTTCGGTGAGAGAGAGCCATTGAGAGTTGGCCATGCGATTGATGTTTTCTATTGTTGAGATGTACTGTTGATGAACCGAAGCTGCCGCGGAAACCGAATCCAAGGAAATTTGGGAGGCCTGAGCATTGCCCAGAGCGACTACACTCGCGTCCTGTAGTAATTGCAAAAATGAAGGGGTTGATGGTAGGTCAAAATGCGGAGTGGGAGTGGCCGATGGAGCAGGAGGGTGAGGGGAAAGGGGAATATTCAGCGGAGGAGGATGAAGGGTTGGAGTGGCAGATTGAGTGGGAAGTGAAGGATTGGGGGAAGGGAGCGGTCGACTGACAGGGATGTTACTGATAGAGGGAGAGTTGTAATCCGGGTGAATTGGGGGCATACAGGTGGGGTTTTGAGGGTTGAGCTGTGTTTGAATGAGTGGCGTGAAAGCTGAAGAGAGGGGAGGTCTAGGGATAATGGGAGGGGTAGGCATGGATGGAGAAGTGGTAGATTCAGGAGGGAAAGGGGAAGAAGATTGGGTAGGGAAGGAGTGGACGTGGGGGGGGTAGTCATGAATGGAGAGATGGTAGATGCAGGGGGGGTAGGTGAAGAAGATTGGGCAGGGAAGGAGGTTACATCAGGGGGATTAGTCATGAATGGAGGGTTGGTGGATGCGGGAGGGATAGGTGAAGAAGATTGGGGAGGGAAGGAGGTGACATCAGGGGGTGCGGATGCGGGTGTCGATGCGGAAGCTGAGTCAATTGAGATCAGAGGGGGGGAGGGAGATGGAGCAATGGATGGTCCAGGGTGGGTAGGGAGATAAGCAACATTGTGGGCAGATTGTGCGGGAATGTGATAGAGCCAAGCTAAGAAGGGTGCAGAATAGATGGAAAATGCATGAGAGCCTCTAGAGATAGCCTCGCGGAGTCGACGGGAGCGCAAAGTCAAGGAACTATAAATGAGGGTTGCGTAAGGGTAAGGACGGCTATGGAGAAAGCAGAAAAGCGGATCGGCGATACGAATATCTGACCAGGGAAGTGAAGAAGTTTGACTACACTTCTTCACTACGTAGTAAGAAGAAAAAGATGAACGCATTGAGAAGGGTGGTCATGCGGAGCGAAAACCTAGCATTACTTTGAAAGTGTGTTGTACAAAAGGCAATAGTAGCCGAGGCAGACAGTCCAGAGTATAGGAAAGGGGGAGCACGAAAATGTAATAGGGGGGACCCAATACTGGCGGCAATGTCTGGGATGAAGAGAGTGCCGGTTCTAAAATGAGGGAAGAGCGGATAGCTTCATAAACCTGGGTAAAATTGGTGGGGTTATTGAAGAAAACATTAGCCAAGCCCCACAAGCCCGCCTGCTGAAGATCCTCAATGGAAAACATTTGACGAAGGGCAATGGTAGGTAGGGATAAATGCATTCGGATTTGCAGGTTTAAGTCAGGTGGGAGAAACAGGCGCATATAATCCCCGGTTGGTGAAGATGGGTGGGATGAATGAGACATAGATTGGGAAGGAGAAGGAGGGTGCGGGAGGGGAGGTGGGGAATAAAGGTCGGTGGAATCAGAGTGTATGGAATAAATAGGAAGATCAATTGCCGTAGGCGGTGTGGGATTAGCTTGAACAGATTGTTCTGCCGATGAGGGAGGAGGTGGATTGGGATGGTCAGAGGGAATCGCGGAGGTGGGAGAGGATGGATTGTGAAGGGTTGGAGGCAGCTGGGATGGAGGATCGGAACGAACACCCGGAGCGGAGGGTTCAGCCATGGATGGAAATGGGGAAAAGAAGTGGAGCAAAAGCTATCCTCTGAATGGAAGGGAGAATTGAAGAGGGTGGGGACAGAGGATGTGTCTGTGGGGGTAGAGGAAGGGGAGGGAGGTAGTTGGCGGCAGGGTAGTCGATGGTGGAGGGGGTGGGAGGGGAAGGGGGTGTGCGGGGAATCTAATGGAATGGAGCGGGCGGGGCAGAGGGGATGAGGGGATGAGGGGGTTGGTAGGAAGAGGGGCTCGTGGGGGCCGAGGAGGAGGGAGGGGGTTGAGGTGGCCGGTGTTGAGTTGGTGGGAGTGGGTGGTGAGGGGCGGGCGATGGCGGGTAGAGGGGGGTGGGGCACTGCGGGGTGCCGAAGGGAGGGTTGGGGAGGGGGTTGAGGGGGTTTGGAGTAGATGTGAGGGGGGTGGGGCGCTGCGAGGAGTCGAGGGAAGGAGGGGGGGGTTGAGAGGTTTGGAGGAGAGGTGAGGGGGGTTGAGGGGTTTGGAGGAGGTTGAGGGGGATGAGGTGGTTGAGAGGGTTGGAGATGATTGAGAGGGAAGGGCACGCGGGGTTTAATTTTAGAGGGGGTGGGGGGAGGCGGTTCGAGGGGCTGGAGGGGGCTGAGGGAGGCGGGGTGCTGGGGTTGAGGGGTCGGAGGGGGGGTGTGGGAGGGGGGCGTGGGGTTTGAGGGGGTCGGAGGGGGGGCGTCGGAGGGGGGGTGGGAGGGGGGCGTGGGGGCTTGAGGGGGTCGGAGGGGGGGCGTGGGAGGGGGGCGTGGGGGTTTGAGGGGGTCGGAGGGGGGGCGTGGTGGTTTGAGGGGGTCGGAGGGGGGGCGTGGGGGTTTGAGGGGGTCGGAGGGGGGGCGTGGGGGGCGGTTTGAGGGGGTAGAGGTGGTGGTGGGAGGCGGTTCGAGGGGGCTGGAGGGTCTGAGGGAGGCGGGGTGCTGGGGTTGAGGGGTCGGAGGGGGCGTGGGAGGGGGGGCGTGGGGGTTTGAGGGGGTCGGAGGGGGGGCGTGGGGGGCGGTTTGAGGGGGTAGAGGTGGTGGTGGGAGGCGGTTCGAGGGGGCTGGAGGGTCTGAGGGAGGCGGGGTGCTGGGGTTGAGGGGTCGGAGGGGGCGCGGGAGGCAGGGTGCGGGGGTTTGAGGTGGTCGGAGGGGGGGTGTGGGAGGGGGGCGTGGGGGTTTGAGGGGGTCGGAGGGGGGGTGTGGGAGGGGGGCGTGGGGGTTTGAGGGGGTCGAAGGGGGGGCGTGGGAGGGGGGGGCGTGGGGGTTTGAGGGGGTCGGAGGGGGGGCGTGGGAGGGGGGCGTGGGGGTTTGAGGGGGTCGGAGGGGGGGCGTGGGGGGCGGTTTGAGGGGGTAGAGGTGGTGGTGGGAGGCGATTCGAGGGGGCTGGAGGGTCTGAGGGAGGCGGGGTGCTGGGGTTGAGGGGTCGGAGGGGGCGCGGGAGGCAGGGTGCGGGGGTTTGAGGTGGTCGGAGGGGGGGTGTGGGAGGGGGGCGTGGGGGTTTGAGGGGGTCGGAGGGGGGGTGTGGGAGGGGGGCGTGGGGGTTTGAGGGGGTCGGAGGGGGGGCGTGGGGGTTTGAGGGGGTCGGAGGGGGGGCGTGGGAGGGGGGCGTGGGGGTTTGAGGGGGTCGGAGGGGGGCGTGGGGGGCGGTTTGAGGGGGTAGAGGTGGTGGTGGGAGGCGGTTCGAGGGGGCACGAGGGTCTGAGGGAGGCGGGGTGCTGGGGTTGAAGGGTCGGAGGGGGCGCGGGAGGCAGGGTGCGGGGGTTTGAGGTGGTCGGAGGGGGGGTGTGGGAGGGGGGGCGTGGGGGTTTGAGGGGGTCGGAGGGGGGGCGTGGGAGGGGGGCCGTGGGGGTTTGAGGGGGTCGGAGGGGGGGCGTGGGAGGGGGGGCGTGGGGGTTTGAGGGGGTCGGAGGGGGGGGCGTGGGGGGCGGTTTGAGGGGGTAGAGGTGGTGGTGGGAGGCGGTTCGAGGGGGCTGGAGGGTCTGAGGGAGGCGGGGTGCTGGGGTTGAGGGGTCGGAGGGGGCGCGGGAGGCAGGGTGCGGGGGTTTGAGGTGGTCGGAGGGGGGTGTGGGAGGGGGGGCGTGGGGGTTTGAGGGGGTCGGAGGGGGGGCGTGGGAGGGGGGGGGTGGGGGTTTGAGGGGGTCGGAGGGGGGCGTGGGGGGCGGTTTGAGGGGGTAGAGGTGGTGGTGGGAGGCGGTTCGAGGGGGCTGGAGGGTCTGAGGGAGGCGGGGTGCTGGGGTTGAGGGGTCGGAGGGGGCGCGGGAGGCAGGGTGCGGGGGTTTGAGGTGGTCGGAGGGGGGGTGTGGGAGGGGGGGCGTGGGGGTTTGAGGGGGTCGGAGGGGGGGCGTGGGAGGGGGGGCGTGGGGGTTTGAGGGGGTCGGAGGGGGGGCGTGGGAGGGGGGGCGTGGGGGTTTGAGGGGGTCGGAGGGGGGGCGTGGGGGGCGGTTTGAGGGGGTCGGAGGGGGGCGTGGGGGGCGGTTTGAGGGGGTAGAGGTGGTGGTGGGAGGCGGTTCGAGGGGGCTGGAGGGTCGGAGGGAGGCGGGGTGCTGGGGTTGAGGGGTCGGAGGGGGCGCGGGAGGCAGGGTGCGGGGGTTTGAGGTGGTCGGAGGGGGGGTGTGGGAGGGGGGCGTGGGGGTTTGAGGGGGTCGGAGGGGGGGTGTGGGAGGGGGGCGTGGGGGTTTGAGGGGGTCGGAGGGGGGGCGTGGGAGGGGGGGCGTGGGGGTTTCAGGGGGTCGGAGGGGGGGCGTGGGAGGGGGGGCGTGGGGGTTTGAGGGGGTCGGAGGGGGGCGTGGGGGGCGGTTTGAGGGGGTAGAGGTGGTGGTGGGAGGCGGTTCGAGGGGGCTGGAGGGTCTGAGGGAGGCGGGGTGCTGGGGTTGAAGGGTCGGAGGGGGCGCGGGAGGCAGGGTGCGGGGGTTTCAGGTGGTCGGAGGGGGGGTGTGGGAGGGGGGGCGTGGGGGTTTGAGGGGGTCGGAGGGGGGGCGTGGGAGGGGGGGCGTGGGGGTTTGAGGGGGTCGGAGGGGGGGCGTGGGAGGGGGGGCGTGGGGGTTTGAGGGGGTCGGAGGGGGGGCGTGGGAGGGGGGGCGTGGGGGTTTGAGGGGGTCAGAGGGGGGGCGTGGGAGGGGGGGCGTGGGGGGCGGTTTGAGGGGGTAGAGGTGGTGGTGGGAGGCGGTTCGAGGGGGCTGGAGGGTCTGAGGGAGGCGGGGTGCTGGGGTTGAGGGGTCGGAGGGGGCGCGGGAGGCAGGGTGCGGGGGTTTGAGGTGGTCGGAGGGGGGGTGTGGGAGGGGGGCGTGGGGGTTTGAGGGGGTCGGAGGGGGGGTGTGGGAGGGGGGCGTGGGGGTTTGAGGGGGTCGGAGGGGGGGCGTGGGAGGGGGGGCGTGGGGGTTTGAGGGGGTCGGAGGGGGGGCGTGGGAGGGGGGCGTGGGGGTTTGAGGGGGTCGGAGGGGGGCGTGGGGGGCGGTTTGAGGGGGTAGAGGTGGTGGTGGGAGGCGGTTCGAGGGGGCTGGAGGGTCTGAGGGAGGCGGGGTGCTGGGGTTGAGGGGTCGGAGGGGGTGCGAGAGGCAGGGTGCAGGGGTTTGAGGTGGTCGGAGGGGGGGTGTGGGAGGGGGGGCGTGGGGGTTTGAGGGGGTCGGAGGGGGGGCGTGGTGGTTTGAGGGGGTCGGAGGGGGGGCGTGGGAGGGGGGGCGTGGGGGTTTGAGGGGGTCGGAGGGGTGGCGTGGGGGGCGGTTTGAGGGGGTAGAGGTGGTGGTGGGAAGCGGTTCGAGGGGGCTGCAGGGTCTGAGGGAGGCGGGGTGCTGGGGTTGAGGGGTCGGAGGGGGCACGGGAGGCAGGGTGCGGGGGTTTGAGGTGGTCGGAGGGGGGTGTGGGAGGGGGGGCGTGGGGGTTTGAGGCGGTCGGAGGGGGGGCGTGGGGGTTTGAGGGGGTCGGAGGGGGGGCGTGGGAGGGGGGCGTGGGAGGCGGGGTTTGGGGTCGGAGGGTGTAAGAGGGGGGTGGGTTTGAGAGTTGTGGAGGGAGGGCCGCCGGGATGGAGGGGAGTTGAGTTGGAGGAGAGGGGTGGAGGGGCGCGAGGGAGGGTTTATGGTCCGGAGAGGGAAGGTAGAGGGTGGAGGAGGGTGGAGGGGATGGCCGCCTTCTGTTGGAGAAGAGGAACGGGATGAGGATGGTGGAGGGTGGGGTGGAGGAGGTGGAGGATTGGCCGCCTTCTGGTGGAGAAGGGGGACGGGATGAGGAGGGTGGAGGGTGGGGTGGAGGAGGTGGAGGGGGTGGCCGCCTTGGAGGTGGACGGGAGGAGGAGGGTGGAGTGTGGGGTGGAGGAGGTGGAGGGGGTGGCCGCCTGCGGTTGGAGCGGGAGTGAGGAGATGTGGCCGCAGAGTTCTCAGGAAGAAACCATCATTCTGTCCGTTGTATGAGTCAGGTGCAACTGATGATGATAACCGTAATCATGCTCAGAGGGGATCAAGACCGAAGGGATCAAGAATGAAGGAGAACACACATTATATAGCAAGGAGGGATGAAAGAGTACCTCACATGAATGGATGGTTCAACCCAAAAGAGAACTCAAAAGAGAGGTGGTATAAGTTTTATTTTCATCCATCCAAAAGATAGACAAAAGAGAGGGAATTATGGAAAGTTCTTTTGCACTAGTTATGACCATCAAAAAAAATGCGCCTCCCAACAAAAAAACGCGTGGGCATTTTTGGGAACCCTTTTATTTATGAAAAAAATAATGATTAAAGCACTCCAAAATACTTATGAAACAAAAGAAATGAAAGGCAATATTTATGACTTTTGGTGGTAACCCTTGAGTCTGGAGATGTTTACCAAGGGTAGAGTGTCGCCAGCCAGTGTTTCCAATTGCACGGCACCCCACTGCAGCATCTTCGTAATGCGAAAAGGCCCTTCCCATTGAGGGATCCATTTCCCTTTGGTTTGATTATAAATTTGTGGCCTGTGTAATAGAGCTAAATCACCTGTCTTCAAGTTGTGGTGCCATAAATTTCTGTCATGAGCCTCCTTTCTTTTTATCTGAATATTCTCTAACTGTTTGGAGGCTAAAATTCTCGATTCTTCCAGTTTATGCAAAGCAGTCAGTCGTGCTGGAACTTCCATCCCATTATTTTCTAGTCTTTCCGTTCTTGTAGAGCCTCTGATGAATTCAAATGGTTCAATAGGAACCAAGCCATAAACTAATTGAAAGGGAGAATACCCTGTCTCTTTATAGGCCAGTCTGTATGCCCATAATGTACCCAGATAGGCCTGTCCCCAAGAGGTCGGTTGTAACATGCATTCTTTTCGTAACATTGAAATTAATACTTTGTTCGTTGACTCGGCTTGTCCATTAGCTTGTGGGTAGTATGCACAAGAAGTCCTGTGTAAAATGTGATACCTGTTGGAAATTTCCTGCAGTACTTTGTTAACAAAGTGAGTACCCTGATCGGTACATATTTCAAGCGGGCATCCAAATCTGCAAATGATATTACAATACAAAAAGTCAGCCACTGTTTGTGCAGAGCAGTCCGTTGATGCGATAGCTTCAGCCCATTTAGTTGCGTAGTCTGTGGCTATCAGTAAGTACTTTTCCCTTTTTGGAAGTGCCGCAGGGTATATAGGCCCAACAAAGTCTAATCCCCACTTCTCAAAGGGCTGCCAAGAAGTGGAGACTACCAAAGGGTAATGTCTTTGCTTGGTGGGTTTAGGTCCACACCTCTGGCACACATCACATGTTTTTCTCCAATCATCTGCATCCCTAAAGAGTGTAGGCCACCATAGACCAGCATCTAGTATTCTCTGGCTCATGATATGCCCTGGAAGGTGCCCACCACCTGTTCCTTCATGTGCAAATTGCAGTATTTCCCTCACTTCATCTTCCTCTAAACATTTCCTAATCCTGTCATCCTTGCCCTGTCTATAGAGTTTACCCTCAATGAAAGTATATGGTCTACTCTTGATAAGCAGTCTCTTTCTTAGTACAGCATTAGCACTTTCTGGATACAATCCAGTATTGATGAAGTGTTTGATATCATCATACCATCCTTTAGGTTGTATAGCAAACAAGTGTGCATCAGGAAAATCATCATTGATACCACTGATCTGATCCCTCCTATTTATTCTGGACAAGTGATCCGCCATCACATTCTCTCTTCCTGGCTTATGGATTACCGAGAAATCGAACTCTTGGAATAATAGTAACCACCTCCATATTCTACCAGTAGCTTGTGGTTTGTTGAGTAAGTACTTGAGAGGTTGGTGATCTGATATAATAATAAATTTTACCCCCAATAAGTAATGACGAAATTTTTGAACGGCAAAGACCATTGCTAGTGCTTCCCTTTCGGTAGTACTGTAATTCCTTTCAGCCTTGGTCAAGATTCTACTGGCATATTGAATTGGCCTATCCATTTTAAATTCTTCACTGGGTTGAGTCAGAACTGCTCCCACTGCATATGCACTGGCATCGACATGTATGTGAAAGATTTTTGACCACTCCGAGGTGACCAAGATAGGAGCACACACTAACCGTGACCTTAATGTCTGATATGCTTTTTCCTCCTCTTTTTCCCATTTGAAAGGTACGTCTTTACCTGTGAGTCTAGTCAGAGGTCTAGCTATCTCTGCATACATTTTTATAAACCTTCTATGATAACCGGTATGCCCCAAAAAACTCTGGATCTCTTTAGGAGTATTAGGTTTAGGTAACTTTAATATAGAGAGAATTTTGTCAGGATCTGGGGCCATACCTTTAGCGGATACCACATGTCCTAAAAGGGTTCCTTCTGTCACAAGGAAATGACATTTATTTGGATTGAGCTTTAACTTAGTTTCTCTGCATCTTTGGAAAATATTCTGCAGCTGCCTCAGGTGCTGGTCCAAACAATCTAGATGAGTTTCCTTGTGAGATCCTGAAAATGAAGAGAAGTCATCCATGAAGATTCTAAGTGATTCGAGCAATAAGGGGCCAAAGATGAGATTGACCGTTCTGTTAAATGTGGCTGGAGCATTTCTGAGCCCAAATGGCATTTTTACATACACAAACGTTCCCCACGGTGTGATAAAAGCAGTCTTTTCACGATCCTCTGGGTGTATTGATATTTGATTATAGCCACTGAAGCCATCCATAAAACTATATAGTGCATGCCCAGCCACTTCTTCAATGACCTGTTCTGCAAAAGGCATAGGGAACCCGTCTGGAATGGTCACCTTGTTGAGAGCTCGAAAGTCCACACAAATTCTGATTTTATTAGTATTCTTCTTTGGTCCTATAACCATAGGCGAGAGCCACTCTGAGTGTTCCACAGGAATGATGATTCCTGCATCTTCCATCTTTTGGATTTCCACATAGACAGCTTCGGCATACTTTGGATTAAGCCTATAACTCCTTCCTCTGATGGGTCTGGCTCCCTCAACCAGAGGAATTCTGTGCTCTCCATAAGATGCAGGCACTCCTTCTAAGTCTTTATAATGCCAGGCAAAAACATCTGCATACTGGGTCAAGAATGATTTTACCTTTTCCAGGAGCTGTGGGTGGCTCCACAACCAAGTGGCCACTAGAACTGGTTGATTATTGTTTTGGGTGCATAAATGTACTTCTTGGACCGGATTTCTTGTTACCATATTATCATCTTGTGCATCTGCTTCCTTGTCTTCTTCTACTAGCTTTTCGTGCATTGCTTCATAAGCAGGTGTATTTTGGACTTCGATGTTTTCCTCCTTGTCCTGCATCCATCCTTCAGGGATTTCTTGAATTGGGAAAGAACATTCAACCTCAGAATTTTTTACCTTGTTTTTAGCTTTGGAAACTTCGTTATCTGATGTTGACACATCCTCCTCCAATTTGTATTTGAGGGGTATCTTCCTGCCCCTTCTGTGGTCAGTGATGGGCTCTCCCAATCCATCAACCTGGACCTTTCCTTTGTCTTCATCATAGCCTCCAATTGTACCAGGATTATCAAGAAAAATTCCAAAACAAGAAGAAGAGTTGCCGGCATGAAGCCAACTTAAAATATCCTCTTCTTCCTCAAAATCTATTTGGGGTTGATCCTCCGCTTCCGTTTCCATGCAAATGCTCACTGTTTGCATCATACTAGTGTTTCTTTGATTGTCTGGGCCTTCTTCTAAATGAATTTGTGTCAGCTCCTGCCCTTTCTTTTGTACCCACATGGTGTCCTTACCCCAATCATGAATGACACTGGCATGCCTCAGCCAAGGTCTTCCAATTAAGAGAGGAAATCCTCCTTCAACCTGGGGCAATCTTAAAACCACAAAATCCAGGATAAATAGATTACCTTGTACTTCAAGTGGAACTTTTGGGATTACCCCTAAGGGCCTTACTTTGCTCTGATCTGCCAAAGTAACCGTGAAATTTGCAGGTCTTGAAGGGTGGAGTCCAATCCTTTTCATGGTATGTTCAGGCATCAAATTAATGCCAGAACCACCATCTACAATAACACCTTGAAATTCATGGCCCTTGATTGATATTGTAAGCCGAGGGCTTTTATAATCTGTAAGGGGTGCTTCCCCCCTAATTATCCCTTGATGTAAGATAGCAGTCTTAGCCACTAAGTTTGTCGTAGAAGCCTCATCAATTATCTGCAATAATTCTGACTTGAATTTCCCGTCCATCTTTATTAAATCAAAAATACTAACCTCCTTCTTAATTGACTTGAGTAGTTTTGAAGCCTCTGACTCTTTAAGAAAGTGAGCTTCATTTGCTTTGCCAAACTCTTCTTGAGCCCTCTTGAAGGCATGCCCAATGGCATCACCTGTGAGACATTCATTGTGGTTTGTGTCTGTACTTGTAGTATCTTTGTCCTCAATTGCAACTCTGTCTTTGTTCAATTCCTTAATTATCAATTCTTGATTTTCTACCACTTTTGCCGTTCCCTTGCTTCTTGTCTGTACTGCAAAAGATTCGAATTCTTCTAATTGTACCACTCTAGTGGATGGTGAGGGTTCATTCACCTGAGGTAATATCTCCTCCTTGAATACAGAGATCATTTGGAGATGGGGTCCGGAAGTAGAGGCTTGATTCTTAGGACAACAGTTTGTATAGTGATCTCTGGCCTCTGGACAATTCCTGCAAGGAGGTGCATTTTCCGGAAGGGTGCACCTAGATTGGTAGTGCCCACATTCTCCACATCTGAAGCAAATAATCGGCCTTCTAGGCCCATTTGCAAGGTTAGTTCTCGGTCTAGGATTATAGTTATTACCTTGGTTTGTTGCTGCTGCCATTACATTTACTGGTGGCAAGAGCCCGCCTTGTGTCCAGTATGTCGTTGTCGGCATTCCCCTTGATTGGCATTCATGGGCCTCATGCCCAATCTTCCTGCATAATTGACAAGTCACATTTAGCAAAGGACATTCACTTACTATGTGTCCTTGCTTGCTGCACATGGAGCACCAGAGTCCGTTCTTAATGCCGCCTCCTTTTAGTTCTTGCAACTCCTGCCTCAGCTGAGCTAGTTCCTCTGCTTGGGCTTCCTCTTCCTTTTGGAGCTTGAGGGCTTCAATTTCTCTTCTCAGCTGAGCTACAGTAGTCTCCTCCTCTGTATAGGGCTTATTCCTTTTCAAGCCTTCCAGTTCCCTTCTTAACTGGCTCACTGGGTCCTCCAGTTCTGTACCATATGATGGTTGGGAAGAAGTTGCACCATACTGGTGCCTTATTTGTTCCAAGCGGGTGGCCGTATTGATGAATTCCTCAACAGAGGCAGTAGGTAGCACTAACTCTTTTATTTTGCATTGGGTGACCACAGGTAAAGGTTTGGCTAACCACTTCTTGATAAAGAAGTCGTGTGGTGGATCCGGTAGTTTAGCCATTAATGCTTTGGCCCTGGTCACGAATTCGGGGAACTTCTCTCTTGGACCTAACTTTAAGTTTTCCAATTCTTCTATAATGATCTCAGCCGTGTTGCCATGCTGAATTTGATTCTTAAAGGCCTCTTTCATCAAATCCCAAGAGGTAAAGTGATTTTCAGCAAACTGGCTAAACCACTTGTCTGCAAGACCTTCCAATGTGGAGGGGAAGAGTATCAAGAAAGCATCTTCCCTACCCATTAGCCCCCTAGTCTTACATAATGCTAGAAATCGTCGAATGTGCTCATCTGGGTCCTCCTGGGCTAAACCCCTGAAGGAGGGAAATTTTATGTTTAATCTGGAGAGCAAGATTTCTAGGTCCACCTGTCCTGCCATGCTTCCTACCGATGAAGTCGATGAAAGTGGACTCGATGATCTTCTGTTCGTCTTTCTTCTTGTCTGCTTGCACTTGATTCTCAAGGTTTGTGACCGGGTCGCGGTCATGAGCTATTCATAGTCCACTTAAAATGAGACACTTGATAAAAGTATGTACCTTTTGGCCCACTGGTGTAATGTTGTCGACACTGGAATATTGTCCTCCAATGGCAATATATAGTCTCCTATGCTCAAAGCTCCTTGGATGTCCCACCGGGCGTGCCAAATTTGTTGGGGGATTCGGGGACAAGAAGGAGTTTGAGGGTTTGTAGGAGAAAAAGGAGATGATGAAAATGGAATAACAGTGAGAACTTCTGCAAGGGAATACTCTTGGAAACCTTGAATATTGATTATCTTTCAACAATTACAATGACTGCGCACAGTCTAATCAATGACTAAATACAACTTTAGAGAATATCAATTACTGAAGACCAATTATCTCAAGTCCTCTAGCAGCGGCCTCTCCTGCACCAATCCTTCACTTGCTTCCCGCTGCCCTTGTGCACACCTTGCACTAAGCTTCCGCCAAGCTAAGGAATTGGTATCACGGCGCACACACGCAATAGACCTTGGGACTCTTGGAATCCACCCCGCCTTCTCTGCACACTTTCCTCTTGACACCTCTTGCACTTCTTGAATGTCGTCGCACACTGGAGGCTCTTCTTGCTTCCTCTCTTGCTTCCTCCGAAGCTCTCTCTTGCTCCTAGCTCTCAATGTGTGCAAGAATAGCCTTTGTCCTCCTTCTTGAATCCGCCGGTCCCGTGACTTCTAACTGTCATGGACTCTTGGGCTTCCTTTGATGTCCCAAGATTCTCTTTTTAGTTGGCGGCCAACGAATTGCTCTTTGTCCTGTAGTGACTTTAGTGTAAACCCAAAAATTTAAATGGGGGTCATACTTTCACTTGTGCGTACACTTTTCCGCTTCACATGCCTTCACATTCCCTTTTAATTCTTTACTTTTGCACCTTAAGATTTTAAATTCATCCTTTGAACCTTAAGAGAAAAATTACTTTGCACCCTTAGTTTCAACCGGTTAGGGCTCGACAGCGGTTAAGTGCATCTTTCGCTACTTGAGTGGTACTCGGCTACTTGGGTTGTTTTATCCCAAGGGGGGATCACTACCGCCAGATTTGCATGCTTTTTCTGACTCAGATTGGGCTGGTTGCTATGACACTCGTGTGTCCACCAGTGGTTTTTGCTTCATGCTTGGTAGCTCATGTATATCTTGGTTGAGCAAGAAGCAGCCTACTGTGGCCACTTCCAGTTGTGAGGCTGAGTATAGGGCAGCTTTCACAGCGACTGTTGAGTGTGTGTGGCTCAAACGCCTTATGGCTGATTTGGGTGTTGGCCAGTCTTCTACCACCACCATCTTCACTGACAGTCAGAGCGCATTGGGAGTTGTGAGGAACCCTGTGTTCCATGCTCGCACTAAGCACATTGAGGTGCATTATCACTATGTCAGGGAGAGGTTCTCTGCTGGGGAGATCAGCTTGGCATATGTGCCCACGCAGGAGAACATTGCAGACCTTTTCACGAAGGCTCTGCCTAGGGAGAAGTTTGAAGCTTTCCACAAAGCTTTGGGCTTACTTCCTTTTGTGGAGTGATTTCCACATAGCTTGGCACTTCCTTATACATGAGTGCCAGCTCCTTGTTCACCGCATCACTCCCAGGGGGGATTTGTTGATATATTTAGGTAGTGATGTGTGTGAACACTCTAGGACTGTCGGGGCACTTTTTTCCCTCTTTAGGAGGTTTTTTTCCCCCGGCTTGTATATACGCCTATTTCCCTAATGGGCTACTTATCTTTGTACATTCTCTAGTAATACATTCACTCTTGTGTGTTGTGCTCCAAGCTTCTTCTTCTTCCTTGTGCTGTTCGCGTGCTTCCGCAGACGTCCAACTCCAACATATCTCTCAATATATGTATCCGATTTTAGAGTTTAAACATTCGTTGGAAAGCTTATCTTGATTAATTCATCTATCTAGAACAGTTTTATGAAATTCTTTATGCTCTATGAGTTATTCAGTTTTTAGTGAAGTTCATTTTTCAGCCTAACTGAGTGAACATGTAGCCTATTTTGAGGCAAAGTCTTGCCAACCCAAAACTACTCCAAATTAAGTGTTTGATTGCTCATTTGAAAGCTCTAGGTGTCTAGTTTGAGTGACCAAAGTTTCAAGTTCATTGTCTTTTTTACTTGGTACCAGTTTTCATTTGAAGGTTTAGCTGTTGGCAAAAGTCTTGATCCTAAGAACGTCTTCTACACTTTCCGTTGCGAATAGGAGAGGAATTCTCTAACATAAAGGAATTATTCAATGATAGAAAGAGAGTGTTTCGGACTTATATATTTGACAAAGAAATTTTGTCATTACCTTTTGGGCTGGAAGTTTAATTTTCATGTATTGATATCATACACTGACTGGGTACTCATCATGCCCTAGCAAACTTCTTATCCTGCCTTGATTCCGGTGATTCACCAGAGACCAAAGACATGACCTCTTTGGCTATTTATTCCATGGAAACTAAACCTACGCCATCCAAATGGGATCTTGCTAGTACTTATTATGATATTATTTTTACTTTCCTAAAGACTGGTCTACCACGCGAATCATTATCTCTGGCCGAACATCAAAAGCTATCCTTGTATAGTAAATGTTTTAGAATTATTCACTATGACCTATCTGGTGCCTAGTTACGGTGCATTCCTACTCACAAAGTCCAATTTATTCTGGTGTTAGCCCATACTCACCGCATCGGAGGCCATTTTGTAGCTGATCTGACTCTCAAAAAAGTATTGCATAGCAGTCTTTCGTGGCCCACCATGCACAAAGATGTACATCTATATGTGCTTGCTTGTGACCCTTGTCAACGGACTGGTCAACCTCTATTCCGATAATATTTTCCTCTGCAACCAATTTTTCCCTTAGACCCTTTTCAAAAGAGGGGCTTGGATTTTGTTGGCCCAATTCCCCCTCCGACTGTCTCTACTAACAACCATTGTATTTTAACCTGTACCAGTTATGCAACTTGATGGGCCGAAGTGTGGGCTCTGATGAATGTCACTGCCGATTTTGTAGCTCAGTGTTTAACCAGATATGTTTTTCCTTCTTTTGGTCTACCACTGCAAATCATTTTTTATCGTGATACTCACTTCTTCAATAACCTTATCAAATCCTTGACTACTGATTTTAATATCCTCCATCAGTTTAGTACCCCCTATTATCCATGTGCTAATAGTTTGGTTGAGGGTACTAAAAAGTCCCTACTAACCATGTTAAAGAGATTAATTCAGTTTTCACTTGAGAAATGGGATCAATTCCTCCCTTCTGTTTTATGGGCTTATCGTATGACATATAAAGACTACTAGTTTCACCCCATTTAAATTGGCTTATGGTCTTGAAGCCATGCACCTATGGAACTAGTTGTCCCCAGCTTATGTGTTGCTATTGATCATAAGCTTCTTCCAGAGCAATTGATCTACAATCACCTGGATGACCTTCGTGTTTTGGATGAGGGTCGTTTCCACAATTTTCTTATCATGCAAGATTTACAAATTTGGCAAGTTCACATCCATGATAGATTTTTGAAAACTCTGGTCTTTTCAATGGGACAATTGGTTTTGGTTTACAATTCTAAGGCTAATTGCACGACATAAAAACTCAAGGTTCATTGATTTGGACCTTATCGCATTTTAGTGCAAATTGATCTGGCTACCTTTCAATTAGAAACTCTCACTGGAGAATCTTTATGAACTCCTATCGATGGATCTAAACTACATTCATTTTGTGTATCTCTTGATGAATACCCACTTTCTGGTGGCTATTTATTGCACCTATCCTTTACTTTAATCTTTGCGCTCTATTCCATGCATTCCATTCCATAGTTAGCACAAGTAATGGATTATATTATGATATGTTTGTGTTGATGATACTTAATGTGTTTGTCGTTGTCATTCATGCATGCATCCTTGGCCACTATTGTGTTTTACATATAATTATGATCTTTTCCTTCTTTTTCCCTTTTATGGTATTTTGCATGATTGCGTGCACATCCATTAGTTTGCTTGTGCTTGCTCTCTTGTTGTCTGCTCGCTATACTACAATGGAAACCTTACCTCATCAGGCTGGTTTTGGGGATTCTATGGCTCCCCAAGCTCGGTGAGTACTTTCAAGTACGGGGCTCCTGTAGTATGCCCAACTTCCCTAGGATTCCATTTCCCCTCATCCATATAGAGACACCTTAGTCCGTGCCATAGCTGGTTACCCCATTTCTACTTCCACATGCCCTATGGCTCCACCATGGCTTACTACCATATTGACCATTGACACGGTTGCATATAGGCTTAGTCTGTCGAAGTTTGGTTGCGCTGAGTCCACTAATCTTCCTCTCGCTACCATGAACGAGCTCTTTCCACGTCGTTCTTCTAATGAGTATGCAAGCATGTGTTGACCACCACTAGAATGCCATGCTCTCCAGTTTCTGATTGTTACTCTTAACCTCCAAAAATGGGTTTATGGTATTTCCCAACTCATGTATTCTGCTATCCACCTTGTTTCCTAGGATACGATCAATTGGGCATCCTTCTATTTCTGCCGAATTCAGAAAAAAATATCAGATGGTCGTCAAGCAGTTGGTAAAAGGCAAAGTTCTCAGAACCCGTCTCCCTCACATCTTCTCCTTCCTGTTACTCGATCCTCTGGCCATTGCAACCTCAACAATGGTTCTTCCTCCACCAGCCAATATTTCACCCTCTTTGATGGTAGATGATGATGATGATGATGATGATGAGTCTATTATGCTATGCTTCCCATGATCAAAACATCGCGAATTGAATGATGCAGCCATGGTTCCTTCAAGTTCTTCTTAAAAAATGGCCGACATAGGAATCACGGTAAGTTCAAAAGAAAATATGGTTGTTGAGGTGCTATCCTCGATTGTCCAAGCCAAGGAATCTATTCCTCCAGTACCATCTAGTCCGAAGAGCCCAATGCTTATGGATATTGACAAATTGGCCGTGATCGTTCAAAGTCCTCCTCTACAAATGGTAATCTCATTTCTTCTCAATGATCTTATTACTCAGATTATGGAGCATACTGCTTTAGAGATTTCCAAGGAGAATTCGTTGCCCGAAGACCCTTCCATACTTCTTCAATCGGCCATTCCCACTATACCTTCTAGCCGCATTGAATCCCCAGAGGCCGACCTTGTCCATGAAGTTGTAGTTGAAATCACACCATAGGATTCACCCACCTATTCTCCTCCTACCATCACCTTCGATCAACCCGTCTCTGAAGACTTCGCCCTCTCCAAGCCGAAAGCAACCTCAATTCCCACTTGTCCCTTTATCTAGTTGGGGATTGGTTCTACGTTTGCATTGGAAAATCTCACCAAAGTGGAGTTGTACAATTACAGGTTGCCAATCATATTCAAAATAGAATTGAGGCAGAGCAAATGAAAGTGTGGAAGACTTTTCAAGAGAAACTAGATATGGTCAAAGATGATATCTCACATTTACAAGGTGAGATGATGTGGTTTCAAGCACAGGAATTACGGCTACAAAGACAGTGAATTGGATGCTTTGTGAAGAGAATTGGCCAAAAAGCAAGAGGCTTTAACAAGAGTGAGTTCACTACTAGAAGATCAGAAAGAGAAAGTTACAATGCTAGAGCAAACTTGTATAGTATTAAATAACACTACACAACAAATGGAGGCCAAGCTTGAGCATGTTAAAAACCAAGCTATTTTCTCAAGACAATGAATTCCATGATACGATAGGCAAGACCATAACTTTGCAAAAAGAACTCAAAGCCACACAAAAGGAGCACCAATATTTTTTCAATACATCGGAGCAAAAAGCAGCTCAAATTCAATGAATGGAGGATCTTTTGAAAAATCAGGTAGTCAAAATGAAACAGGTGGAAGCAACTGCAAACCAGAACAAAGTCCGATGCCAAGTGGCATTGCAAAATGACTTCTATCTGCATGAGGCATTTTTAGAAGGCGTAGAGTCAACAGCTACTCACTAAGGCTATTAAAGAAAGTAGTTCAACTTTTGAAGCTCAGCTGTTGGATGCAGATGTAGTGAAAAAGTTATTAATAACTCTACAAAATAAGATCAAAAGAAGTTTTGCAGAGCACAGACGTTGTATTTACAGGGAGTTTTGATGAGGACTGCTTCAATAAGGGTTCGAGTCCACTATGCATGCCAATGTTAGGTAGTGCGGTGCGACCATACTTAATTTTGTAATTCTTTTAATTTTTGGTGAGGCATTTTACTGAAGCATTGTAACTCTTCAAATGAATCTATTAATGAAATGATCATTTTCGGTGAGAGAAGAGAGAGGTGACGAATTATGGTGACTTGCTCGGCCTGTAGACTCTGTCATAGAGACGTATTCCTTACATTCGGTGCACTATGTTCCTTTCTTATTCTGTTAATTGTCATTTCTTTGTTAATGAAAGTCTGTGTGATAAGTAAAGTTAACATTACAGTGAATTTGATGCATAAGTAAATTTGTACACAATAAGATTGTAAGTGTTATTACAACAAGTTTGCATAGGAAGTAGTGATGATGTTTGAAGACTGTTAAATTAAGGGCATGAAGTTGGAGTTTATTCTTAATATATTGTTTGTAATCTCTGAGTAGTAGTGGGAAAATAATATAGTCTATAGTGATTATCTGTATGGCTGCCATCCAAAAACCCATTCTGTAATCCTTGTTTTTAGTTGTAAGTGTCAGCAGGACAATGTGATTAACAGGGCCTAAACCCACTAAGTTGAATATTTGAGTAGAGTATCTTGACTTTCCGATGGAATACTATCCTTGGCTTGATAGTTTGAGCTGTTTAATAGGTAAAGTGCTTGGGAAAAGGTCAAGGGGAGGTATCAAAACAAAGTGCGACCCCAAGTGATGATAGAGGTTGATATTGCTAAACCATCCAAAACTATTTTATTCATCAACGACTCTAATGGCTTGATTTTACATGAACAAAAATTATCTACATAAATTTACCTAATGCTTGTTTCAAATGTTATAAGCAAGGTCACTTGATTAAGGATTACCCTTTGCTTGTGCAACATCCTTCTCTTCCAAAGGATTCCAAGGTGAAACCTCATGTTGATACTCATGCTGATAAGGATTTCCATCATCAGTAAGGTACACAAGAGTTTAATTTGAAAATTAAAAAAATGTAGTTAGTGGGCCAATAATTATGATGTGCTTCTTGAAGAGGTTTTTAACCAATTTGATGAAGTTAATGACCAAGATAAGAACGTTCCTCAGTCTAGCAATAAGGAAAATGATGATCCTAATCTTGAAAATGATTATTCTCAATCAAGGAGAATAATCATTACCATTAAGATGATGCTAATGTCCTTGAAAAGGAAGGTTGGACTAAGGTTCTCAATAAGAAAAAAAATCTTCGGGGAGGGGGGGGTTATTAATGTTGGTAATGTAGATTCTAACCTCAAGTCTCATTACTATGTTGTCCACCCTAATGCTAAGTTTTCTGAGGAACTTAATATGCATGATCAGTATAAGTTGAATGAATTTTATCTAAAAGACTCTGTGCACGAAAATACTAATGTGGCTCAATGTGATGTGGATAGTGCTCCTGTATGCAACAATGCTAAACCAAAAAGAAAGGATGCTATCATGACCACTCTCTCTATCAAAAAACCTTCCAAGAATTATAGTAAGTAATGCTTTGGCTTATGTTTATTGTTGTTTTCCCTCTGGTTTGCCCTCTCCTTCTCATCATTGTTTCCATGAATTTGCTTAAATCAATTTCTTATAACATCAAGGGTATTATTGATCTTGTTAGAGCTAAGTATATGGCCAAGTGGTTGTATGATCCATCCAATTTCCCTGAAATTTTTCATTTATAGGAGGTTAAAATCGATGGCAATAGCTCTCTATTAATCTAAACTTTGACTCTAGTAGGCATCAATGGTTTTATATTGACCACGCTTAGGGTAAGGTTGGCTCTGCTATTAGAGTCTCCAATAATATAAGTAATTTGATCAAAGATAACTTTGTTAGTCCCTCTCACCAATGGGTGGTGGTTACTATGAATAAGCCCATTGATTGTACTTTTGTTAGTGTTTATGCTTCTAACAGCCTCTCTCAAAGGTCTAGGTGCTCGAGGAGCTTAAAGCTCTCAATGCTCCTCTCCTTTTGCTTGGGAACTTCAACATGGTCACTTCTATGCAAGATAGATTCTACAATAAAGGCTCTATCATTGGGGGTCATGAGTGGTCATCTTGGTTCAATCTTGTCATTTCTCATGACCTTGTTGATATTTCCCAAATTACAATATTTTTTTGGAATAATAGATAAAGAGATCCTTCTCATCTTTCTACCAGATTGGATAGATGTTACATTAACATTTCTTATCTTCAAAGTTTTTCTAATGTCTTTAGTGAGCTTGACTCTTCTTCATTGATTTCTGAACATAAACCACTGATTATTTGAAGTAATTTGATGGTGATGCACCATAGTGTGCTCTCCTTCTCGAGAGCTGCACAATGATATCCTTGGAGTAGAAAAACTAAGCTCCTAGGGCTGCACACAGTACTCCGCACAGAGGCTAGAGAATACGTAGGAAAAACACAGTACACAGGGAGCATGAAGATAGAATTCTTAGGTTTTACAAATGCGGTCAAACTTAAGTCTGTGGCTGACCAGGCCACTATAAGCTTTATTAAAGAACATATACAAAGAAGTGTCCAGTGGCCATTTAGCCTTTAACATGGACACTAACGGTAACAATCTCCCACTAAAGGCCAATATGGCCAAAGTAACTATGGGAGAGAAATAAAGAATGATAAAGAATACCTGAGTGTAAGTATGAAAATTATACCTCCCACCTGATGGGCATGTTACACAGTATACAAGTGACTATGTAAGATCATGAATCAAGTAACCCCCATCAAGTGACAGTAGTGTCGAAAGCTATCCTATGGTAGAGCTTTAGTCAAAGCATCTGCAGCATTATCTCGAGTGTGAACCTTCTCAAGAATAATGCACTCAATGGCTATGCAATCTCTAATGCAGTGATACCTCACCTCAATGTGCTTGGTCTTTGCATGATAGACCGGATTGTTAGCCATAGCAATGGCACTCTAATTGTCACTAAGCAAACGATGTACATGCGGAGGTAAACCCATATCACACGCAAGACGAGAAAGCCACAATGCTTCCTTACATGCCTCACTTGCTGCAACATACTTTGCTTCTGTGGTGGAAACAGCTATACATTCTTGAAGACGACATCTCCAAGAGATAGAAGCTCCAACAAAATGAAAAATGTACCCTGATGTAGACTTACAATTGTCTACTACACAACCAGCATAGTCAGTTTCTGTGTAACCAATAATGGATGTTTTCCCTCTACCGAAGCATAGACACTTGTCCTTAGTGCCACTCAGATACCTCAAAATCTTCTTGACTGATTCCCATTGTTTCTTGCCAGGATTAGACATATATTTGCTCACAACTCCCACTACAAATGCAAATCGTAGCTACCATAGCATACATGAGACTACCAACAACAAACTGATATGGAATTTTGGTCATGAATTCCTTTTTCTCATATGATTTGGGGCAATCATCGTTGCTAAATTTCACATATGTGGGTAAAGGTGTACTCAATGCCTTTCCACCCTGCATATTGAACATATGAAGTACTTTGGATATGTACTCACTTTGAGACAAGTATATGCATCTTTTACTCCTTTCACGAGTAATGTGCGTGCCAATAATATTTTTGGCATCCCCCAAATCCTTCATATCAAATGTCTGTCTCAACTTCTTTTTGAGAATTGACAAGTCATAACCAGCAATCAACATATCATCGACATAAAGTATCAAGCATATCAAGCTGCCATCTGAGCATCTCTTTGTGTAGAGACAATGATCCTCATTGCTTCGAGAATAGCCTTGAGATTTCATAAAATCATCAAACTTTTGGTACCATTGTCTAGGGGACTGTTTAAGTCCATACAAGCTCTTCTTGAGCTTACACACTAGAATTTCCTTGCCAGGAACTACATAACCCTCTGGTTGTTCTGTATAGATCTCATCTGTAAGATCTCCATGCAAGAAGGCAGTTTTCATATCCATTTGGACTAGCTCTAAGTCCTCCATTGAAATGAATCCAAGCAACATGGGCAAGGTAGCCATCTTGACCACTGGAGAGAAGATTTCCTCAAAATCAACACCATGTTGTTGCTTAAAACCCTTTGCTACAAATAATGCTTTATACTTTGGAGAATCACTATCTGATGAGAATTTCAGCTTATATACCCACTTACATGGTAAAGCTTTCTTGACCTTTGGCAAAGGTACTAAATCCCAAGTACCATTCTTGTGAATAGAATCCAGCTCACTCTTCATGGCACACTCCCACTTGACATGATCCTTTGTCTACATAGCCTCTTTGTAGCAAGAAGGCTCATCGGCATCTGTTAGCATAACAAAATCTAAACCTGGAACATATCTATCAGGTGGATGTGAGACACTTGCAGAGTGTCTCAATGGTTGCTGAACAGGAACATCTGCAGACTGATCTGATCGGACATTCTCTTGAACGTCCCTATGTGCGACATTTTTATGCATGCTAACTAGAGGACTAGTATCCTCAAACACCACTCTTCTCACGTCAACCTCCTTAATGGGTTTTCTATGCATCTTATACTTATTGGAAATGGCATCACTACTTCTGATCACTGACCGTGTTTCAGGATCCCATAAGAGATATCCAAATTTTCCTTCTCAACCATATCCAAGAAAAATGCATTTCTTTGACTTATGGTCCAACTTTTGTCTAAGATTCTTGGGTATATGAACATATGCTTCACACCCAAAAACTCGAAGATGATTATAATATGGTGGCTTCCCTGTCCATAACTCTTGTGCCACTTTCAGACCTTTGGTAGTACTAGGTGAAAGGTTAATCACATGACTTGTAATCAATATTGTTTCTACCTAAAAACCTTGTAAAAGCTTTGCATGATGCAACATAGAAACTACTCTATCTTGAATAGTTATATTCATCCGTTCAACTACACCATTCTGTACTAGGGTATAAGGAACTATAAACTCTCTACGAATCCCTCTAGATTGACAGAAAAGGTTGAATTCATGTGAGGTATACTCACCCCCATTATCTGAATGTAAAGCCTTAAGCTTAGTTCTTTTTCAATCTCAACTAAAGAAATCCATTTTCTGAAAGTAGGGAATACCTCATCCTTTGATTTGATAGGATATACCCAAACTTTTCTAGCAGCATCATCTATGAAAGTGACAAAGTACAGAAAACCACCTAAGGACCTAGTGGGCATAGGACCACACACATCTGTATGAACGAGATCTAAAGGCTGAATTGAAGAGTCAATGTATGCACATTTTTGGTTTGCTTTCCATATTGACAATGCTCACAAAATGAAAAATCAAAGAAAGATAACACATGTAAAATGTCAGAATGAGAAAGATTTTCCATTCCGCGATGAGATATATGGTCCAAAGGACCATGTCAAATACAAGTCATAGGTTGTTCACTAACAGCTAACAAGCGTTCTTTCTATGATACAAATAAAGGATAACGTGAACCAACTTTGGCTCCTTTTGCAATAACCATATTGCCCTTTGATATATGAAAGGACTGAGCATAGAAGACCACCTTGTAAGTTGACCAACTGACATCAAACTATGTGATAACTGAGGTACATGGCATACATTATGCATAGTAAATTTTGAACCATCAATGAACTGCACAACTACATCTCCAATCCCCACAACGTAACACTGGTAAGAGTCACCAAGTCTCACGGTACCAAGAGACTTTGCTGCATAATTAGAGAACCATTCTCTATGTGGTGTCACATGGAAAGAAGTACCAAAGTCTAGCAACCATGTGTTGGAAAGAGAAACATCTATAAGAGCCTCAGCTGGCACAATACTATCAAGTGTCAACACATAAGCATCATCAGAAATAGCATTAATTTCTTCTATCTTCACAGTCAAAGTAGATGGTGCAGGTAGCTCTTTAACATGCCCATCAACATTCTGTCCTTTACCTTTAGCATTCTTTAATGCATAATATTCTTTCTTCATATGTCCTTCTTATGACAATAATGGTATTCGATATCCCTCTTCCTTGATTTACTTCTACTCTTATTCCGTTGACCATTCTTTTCCTTATTCTTGCTTCTGTCGCGTTGCTGATTCTTTCCTTGGTAAGAATCACAAACATAATATGCATCTCCACTCTGAGTGCCAACCATAGATTTTCTACGAATCTCCTCACTCAAGAGTGATCCACATATGTCATCATACACGAGTTTACCACCAGGTGCACTATTGCTAATAACTGTGCAAAACGTATCCCATGATGATGGCAAGGTGCATAACAACAATACTGCTTTCATTTCATTATCCATATCCATTTTTTGAGCCTGTAACTGGGAGAACATAGCATCAAACCCATTTAGATGAGAAGCAACACTATCTTTTGTCCTTCATGCAAAGGTCATATAATTTTCTCATCAGAAACACTTTATTTGATGCTGTCTCTTTTTCATATGTATTGCATAACTTCTCCAAAGCTCATTTGCTCTTTCATAGTCTACTACTGTAAAGTAAACATTATATGCCAGATGTAAGCGAATGGTAGACCTGATCATTTCATCTAACTCATCCCAATCATCCTCATCCATGTCAGCAGGCTTCTTTGAAATCCCATTTACTGGCTTCCATTGCCTTTTGAATCAGCACATCTTTAATCTAATTCTTCCATAGAGCAAAGTTTGTGCCATTAAATTTTCAGATCTCAAAATGGTATTTGCCCTGCAAGTTATAGCTCCTCCTCGGAACACTAGCACTAGACCTTGATCCACCAGATGTGCCTGAGACCTCTGATACCATGATGGTAGAGAAGTGAATAGAATGATAATGGATCTAGAAGAGTCCAAACACCAATGAATAAGTGTATCAATGCAGTAAATCGACCACTTTATAGTTGACAAAACCAAAAATCTGGAAAGATTTTTCCCGAGTATCCTCTACAAAATGAGCGTATGAACAGCGTCAGAATATCATAAAATTGCAAGTACTAACATGTTTACATGCATAGTGAATCACTGACTCCATTGCATATAATCAGTTACCTAATAGAAGCCAACTAGGCTTATCGAGCACCTATGAACAACTATCGTACATCTCCTATGGCGAGGCTGGGTAAGTCTTCCACCTGCATCACCAAAGAGACCTCGACATCTGGGTGTCTCCCAGCTAAGAAAACCTCACCATGACCCTCTTTATCAAATGTAAAAGGCTTTATGCAAAAAAACAAAACTGTATATCAATGGCCACATGGACATACATAAGTGGTATCCATAGAAGCATAAATGGTGTGTATGTGCTCAATATATGCAGTAAAATGACACTAAAAGGCTGAATGAATAGCCCAAAAACTAGCCAACAACACCTGCAAGTGTCTGTCAACTCTGATGTTTTATGCTCAAAGTCCTGCATAAATGTGCAGCGGCTGCTCCCACCAAAACTGAAAACCTTTCGAGAAACCTGTAGTTTTATGAGCGTGGCTGAAAACACAGCCCCAAAGATTGATATTTATTGTTGAAGAAGTACAAAGAATACTCTTCTTGATTTTGTTGGACCTATGTGAAGAGAACTATGTGCGAAAGTACTCCAAAATGGCTCCAAAAAACACTTCAAAAATGCTTTAAAAAGAGGCTTTGAAAGCAAAGAATGAAGCTTTGAGGGACCAAAACATGTTCAAGGTAATGTTAACCTTAGTTTTTTCCCTTCTTTAGACACCACAAGAGTGTAGCTTAGTGGCAAGAGATTGCCATGGTTAAGCGAGCTCCGAGGGGAACACTATTGGGATGGGTGACTCCCGGGAAGTACTGGGAACCTCTATCTTCCTTGATTGTTGAGGTCCTCCCTCCCATGCAGCCAATGGTGACCTCGATGACTCGGATGATAAGGTATGCCAAGTTCTATGCCTTGGTCGCCGCCTTAGTCATAAGCCTTGGAGAAAGTCGAAAGGGGGGGGGGGATGCTCGCTTCACTCGCACAAAAGGAACAAAGTTTTTGCGTCAAACTAATCTAATACCAGTGAAGTAATTTGATCTCGATCCACGATAGTGCACTCTCCTTCTTGATAGCTGCACGATGATATCCTTGGAGTAGAAAAACTGAGCTCCTAGGGTCGCACATGGTACTCCACACAGAGGCTACAGAATACGTAGGGAAAACACAGTACATAGGGAGCACGGAGAGAGACTTCTTAGGTCTTACAAATGCGGTTGAACTTACAGTTTGTGGCTGACCAGGCCACTATATGTTTGATTAAAGAACATATAGAAAGAAGTGTCTAGTGGCCATTTGGCTTTTCACATGGACACTAACAGTAACATCATTCAACTTAATAGTAATTGTCTTAGCTATAGATTTGGTTGACACCACCTTGATGCCTCCCTCCTCAAAATCACATGTGTGGCTAGGACTAAAAGAAGGATGAGTATTTCAAGAGAGATCACCTCTCTTCACTCCTCCCTTTTGACTAACCCAAGTAACATTGAGAAAATATTGATTCTTCTAGATAGATTAAAGTATGAAGAGTGCCTTGATGCTAGTGGCATTCTTGCTTCTTCAAGAGAGTTTTGGGCTAGAAATCTTGATAAAACTAACAAAAGTGTGTTCTCTTTGATGAAAAAAATCAAGGATTTCATACCTATGTTGATGAAAAACTCAGGTGATGTTGCTACCAATGTTGAGGAGAACTTTTAGGAGGCTACCAAATTCTTTATTGATGTTTCCTCTAGCTCTCCCAAGTGGGGGGACGAGATCCAAAGAGCCATGGATTGTATTGTCCTTAAAAGGAAGAAAATGATTCTTAAAAGCCTAGCTATTTTGTTGGACCTGCCCCTTACTATCAGTGAGGTTAAAGATGTTAGATATAGTGAATATTTCACCCTCAAGTGACCACAAATGATCCATGGCACTTTAAGTTGTAAGGCACCCATTATGAGGAGAAGCCATTGTGAGAGCCCGAACATTTATGGAACCCTAA
The DNA here is from genome assembly GCA_020310875.1 of Ceratopteris richardii. Lineage (NCBI taxonomy): Eukaryota > Viridiplantae > Streptophyta > Polypodiopsida > Polypodiales > Pteridaceae > Ceratopteris > Ceratopteris richardii. The sequence goes on from CM035408.1 coordinate 223,668,669, forward strand.
CTTCTAAGTTAGATGAGGTCTATGTGTGACTGTTGATGGTTATAGATGATCTTTGTGAGCCTAGCATTGGATTAGGTAGGGCATAAACTTCTGGGCCACTAGGTTTCCATTCAAGGTGAAAACAAAGGCCATGTGGCGTCACATGGTTTCCTCATAGAACCTTACTGGGGGGAGTGAAGAGGGGGGATTGCCCCCTTCTGCGGGGTTCGAGGGCCTATCTCCCCCATAGGGCCGAGATGGTAGGACTTTTGGTCGTGGAGATATTGTCAGACTGTTAAATCTATATAAGCATGGCCCAGGTTTAGCTTTACATAGCATTGTGCACTAGTAAGCTCTTGATCTAGAGTTTGCCTAGATCACCATCTAAGCTCCACATTGGGAGCACACGGGTGGATAGCACCATCATTGTAGCTGCATTACTCTTGGCCATCTGAGAATCTGAGTTGTCTATCTCTTAGTCTGCATCTATCTTTGTTTGTGTTTTTCTCTCAACTCTGTCTACTAGTCTATTCCATTATGCTATTATTTTCTTACAGGGTATCAGAGAATAGGAGGCTTTGACTAGTGAAGAAGCAGAAATCAAAAGGTTGCAAAGGTCTCAATGACAAAAGACAGAAGATGTCAAGCAGTGCATCATCATCTATGACTGGGAATCAAGGTGCTTTGTCAATAGGAGTAGGTGGTTCACAAGCAGGGGAAGCAATGATGCCGGTCATCCCAATCTTGCAGATATGACCACTAGCCTCCATGGAAGGTAAACTTGATGGTACAAATTACACCCTATGGAAGTTTAAAATTACTTCTATCTTGATTCATATGAGTTTCTGGTAACTGTTCTTGGGACTGATCATGATCCTCAAGAAACACTTGATCCAAATAATCTTGTTTGAATGATTCCTCCTCATGTTGATCTTCTACATGCTTGGAAACAGAGAAATGTAGATGCACTCTGTGCTCTAGTTACAAGCACTAGTTAAAGTACTACTGATAGTGTTCTGACTCTCATTCAACATACTACTAAGGCTTGTGAAGCATGGAACATATTGAGAAATCAATATGAAACTCGTAATCAGATACGGATTCAAAACTTGGAGAATCAGCTAGCAACAGAAAGGTTTGCTGATGAGGAGACTGTTGAGGTGTTTATCACTTGCATAAAGAATCTACAGGATCAAATGGCAGGAGCAGGTGTACAGATGCCAAGTGAGGAGCTAGCTCGGTGTTGTCTTTGAATGTGCCCACAAAAGTTCAATGGTTTGGTAACTACTCTTAATACTCAAATTAGACCTCAACCACTAACGTTTGAAGAATTCAATGCCTTACTCATGGAGGAAGAGCTATTTCTCAAGGCAAGGAGTGGTGGTAGCAAAGGAGATGTTGAATTCACAAGAAATGCCAAAGGAGGCAAAGTGGACTCTTCAAAAGATGAAAACAAAAAGAAGAATGACAAAAAGAAGTTCAAGGGAGAGTGTTTCCATTGTAAGAAGAAAGGACACAAAATCCAAGACTATCGCATCAAGAAGGCAGAAGAGAAGAATTGCTCTTCAAAAGGTGGCAAGGGCAAGGAGTCTGCCAACACAACAGAAACAGAGCTTGAGCTATTTGTTACGATAGAGGAGGTACGCTCCTCTGCTGAAGATTCAGGAACGGATGACTCATGGGTGTTGGACAGTGGTGCATGTCATCATATGACGAGCAAAAAAGACCTTTACAGTTCCTTACAATCTCTAAAGGAACCCATCACAATAAAGGTAGGCAACAATGCAAGATGTCCTGCAGAGGGTGAAGGTATGGTTTCTTTCATTAACTTTAATGGGGATGTCAGAAAGCTTTCAAATGTGTTGTATGTTCCATGAATCAAACAAAATCTACTTTCAATAGCTTCTATAACTGATCAAGGTCATCAAGTATCTTTCAGTAAAACAGGGGCTAAGATTATAGACAGTAACAACAACATTGTTGGGACTGGCATAAGGAGGAGCAACTTGTATGAATTGTGTGCTCTTACAACCACTACAAGTGTGGGCATAAGCAAGCTATGGCATGAGAGGTTTGGCCACATCGGGTACCTTGTATTAAAGGAGATGCATTGTAGGGGTATGGTTGCACACCTACCATCGATTGCAAAAATGAAGGAACCATGTGAAGCTTGCATGATGGTCAAGCAATAGAGGAAGGTGTTTCCACAAGAAAGCAATAGCAGGGCAAGTGATCCTCTAGAGTTGGTGCATGTTGACTTGTGCAAAAAAATGCCTACCTAGTCCTTGGCCATATCTTCCTACTTCATGTTATTTGTTGATGACTATAGTAGGAAGATGTAGATGTACTTCCTTTGTGATAAGGCTGAAGCTTTTGGTAAGTTTAAAGAATGGCTTAAACTTGTTGAAATTGAATCAGGGAAGAAGATGAAGAAATTTAGGATAGACGATGGTGGTGAGTTCACATCAATAGAGTTTGAAGATTTCTGCGAGAGTAAAGGAATCAAGCATCAACTCATAGTGGCACATAGCCCTCAACAAAACGGTGTTGCAGAATGTCAAAATCGAACCATCATGGAGATGGCAAGGTGCATGTTGATGTTAGACTCAAGATATGACTGGCAGGAGATGGTTGAACCACACCCTAAGAGGGAGGATTAGGAAGTAATCCTCAACCATGGCTTTTGGGGCAAGTGGTTAGCCCATCATACTCCTAGCCGATAGGTCCTGGGTTCGAATCTCACATTTGGTATCATAGCAAAGAGAGAGAGAGACCTTGGGCAGGGAGATGGAGAATTTGTGAGTCATGATCTTCTTCTATGATGGCGTCTTCCCTTTGGGAGTAGATAGCTTAGCCATCATAGCCATGGTATGCGGTTGTTGTTCGTGTAAAAGAAGGGAGAAATCGGACAATTTCAATATCCGCATATCTTCGTGGGGCAAAGAACATTTCAGGATACACGAATTGCATTCTCAGGTTAGTTATCCTTTATGGTTCATGAAGCATCAAGCTCACTAGTCTTTTTCTCTCTACCTCTCTCTTTTTTTCATCTCTATCTCTATCTTTCTCTTTCCTTCTCCTTCCTTCTCTTTCTTTCTTTCTCTTTCTCTCTCTTTATTTCTCTCTACTTTTCTCTTTCTCTCTTCATTCTCTTCTTCTCTCTCTATCTTCTTCTCTCTTTCTTTCTTCTTCTATTTCTTCATGGATCTCTTTCTCCTTTATCTCTCTCTTTCAACCTCTTTGCTTGATGAAGAGGCAGATTATAACTATATAGTATAAAAACTGCCATTAGTTATCACCAAACTGGTGTAGTCTAGTGGTTGGAACACTAGGCTAAGAAGATCATGGTGAGTTGCAATGTGGTGTTCAAGGAGGAGCAGCCACATGCAATGGAGGAGGAAAAGAGAGCTTCCACTTTATCATTAGACAAAGGGGCAATCCACTATGAACCTGACCCAAGAGCTATCCCTTCTACGCAAGAGAAGGAAGCATCGTCTTCAGATGATGAGACTGAAAGTCACCAACTTGTCGTCACCCAAGTGGAAAAGCCGTTGCCACGTTGGGTGAGGCAGCTCTATGATTTTGCAAACCCCATCCCACGACCACTAGAACAGGTTGCGGATGGACTGAGGCCATCACAGAGAATAGAGGAACAAAGAAGGGCAAGCATCCATATTGTAAACACAACCCTGATGGTTGATCTCGTTCAAGAAGAAGGAAAGGAACCAACCAATGTGGAAGAGGCACTCCATGATCCGAATTGGAGGGCTGACATTCAAATAGAATACAACAATATCATGAAGAATGGAACTTGGGAGCTAGTGGATCGACCCCCTAAGTGTAAGGTCATTGGCATCAAGTGGGTCTAGAAGCTAAAGTACAAGGCTGATGGTACTATAGAAATGTACAAAGAAAGACTTGTTGCACAGGGCTACTCAGAAGTCGAAGGTGTTGACTTTTGTGAATCATTTGCCCTGACTGCAAGGATGACTACTATCCGAGTAATACTAGTTTTGGCTGCACATAAGCGTTGGCCAGTCTATCACATGGATGTCAAATCAGCGTTCTTGAATGGAGACCTCAAGGAGGAGGTATATGTGTCTTAGCCACTAGGGTTTGAGGCTCCCCATTCAGACAAGGTATGTAAGCTGAACAAGGCATTATATGGGCTAAAACAAGCCCCTAGAGCATGGTACTAGCAAATAGATAAGTATCTCTTGGATCTAGGTTTCAAAATATGTGCTCCTGATGCTAACTTGTATGTTCTAAAGAGAGGAGGAAAGGCACTTGTGCTTGTACTATATGTAGATGACCTTGTGATTACAAGAAATGATGATGTTCTTCTTCAACAAACAAAATATGACCTAAGTTCAGAATTTGAAATGACAGACCTGGGCTTATTGCTTAGGCCTTGAAGTTTGGCAAGATCCAGGGAAAATTTTCATCTCTCAACAAAAGTTTGCAAGACAGATATTGAAGGCATTCAACATGGAGGATTGCAAGGAAATGTCTACACCTATGGAGATCAACACAAAATTAAATATTAAAGATGCTTCACCTCCAATGGATATTGGAAGATACAAGAAATTAGTTGGAAGTCTCATCTACTTGTGCAATAGTAGACCATATATCTCTTATGTTGTTGGAGTAGTAAGCAGGTTCTCTAATAAGCCTTGCCAAAATCATTAGAAGGCAAGCATGTGGATACTCAGGTATGTGAAAAAAACCACTGATTATGGTATTCTTTATGAAGAAGGATCATCTTTAGTCGGGTACTATGACTCGGATTGGGTAGGAGATATTGATACTAGAAATTGTTTTTCTGGATATTGTTTTTCTGGATATTGTTTTTCTTTAGGATCAATGATGTTCTCTTGGATCAATAAGAAGCAACCGATTGTAGCATTATCTTCTAGTAAAGTTGAGTACAACGCAACATGTGAAGTAGTATGATTGAGAAGGATCCTATGGCACATAGGAATACAAGGACAAGAGGCTACAAGGTTGACGTGTGACAACCAAAGTTGCATGGCCATCGCCAAGAATCCTGTTTTCCATGCACATACCAAGCACATAGAAATTCAATATCATTATGTGCATGAGTTGATTAAGGACGGGGTCATGGAGATAACCTATTGTTGAACTGAAGAAGATGGAGTAGACATCTTCACCAAGGCTCTTGGGAGAGAGCAACTTCATCGACACTTTCCAAAGCTTGGCATTGGACCGAGAAGGTAGTTCACCGTAGGGTCAACATTGAGGGTTGTTGTTAGATATACTCAATACTCCACCCTGAAGTGACCACAAATGATCCATGGCGCTCTAAGTTGTAAGGCCTCCATTATGAGGAGAAGCCATTGTGAGATCCCATACATTTGTGGAACCCTAACTTCCAAGTTAGATGAGGTCTATGTGTGATTGTTGATGGTTATAGATGATCTTTGTGAGCCTAGCCATTGGGTTAGGTAGGGCATAACTTATGGTACACTGGGTTGCCATTCAAGGTGAAAACAAAGGCCCTGTGACATCGCGCGGTTTTCCCATAGAGCCTTAATGGGGGGAGTGCAGAGGGGGGCTTGCCTCCTTCTGCGGGGTCCGGGGGGCCTATCCCCCAGCTCGTAGGGCCGAGATGGTAGGACTTCTAGTCGTGGAGATATTGTTGGATTGTATATTTTACAGACTATTTTGTATCTCCCAACTATGTTTATGTATACCAAATCGCCTTGTAAAAGCTATATAAGCATTGCCCATGTTGAGCTTTACATAGCGTTGTGCACTAGTAAGCCCTTCATCTAGAGTCTATCTAGATTGCCATCTAAGCTCCACATTGGGAGCACAAGGGTGGACAACACCATCATTGTAGTTGCATTACTCTTGGCAATCTGAGAATGTGAGTTCTCTATCTCTTATTCTACCTCTATCTTTGTCTGCATTTTTCCCTCAACTCTGTCTATTGGTATATTCTGCTATGCTATTATTTTCTTACAAAAGAAACCATAGGTAAATTGAAACCTTGCAAATCTCCTGGCCTTGATGGAATTCCTAATGAATGTTTCTTGGAGCTAAAAGATTTATTGACTCTACATATCCTCTTAATTTGGAAATAAGCCATTAGAAAAGGAACTCTCCCTATGGAAATCAACATCGGAGTTATGGATTCAGTGCATAAAAAGGGCTTAAAGAAGACCTCAATAATTGGAGAACTATTTCCTGCTTGACCACCATATATAAGATCTCTGCTTCCACTCTTGTTAGAAGACTTACTACCAAAATGAAAGATATCATTCTTCCTGAAGAGAAAGGATTTATGAAAGGGAGACTCATCATTGATGCTATAATCTCTCTTTGGGAAGGTATTGATGACTCTAATTTTTTGAATTTCTTAAACAGATTTTTTCGACTAGTGGCTCTCAAGTCAGCCATAAAAAGACTACCTTCAAAGCTTCTAATAATATTATCCTTGATTGTGTTAAATATTTAGGATATGAGATTATAAAAGATAGGGAAGTGATGGACATTGCTCTTTGGAATTTGTAAAGAGCTCACATCCTTTGGAATATATGGTTGAGCAGGAATCAGGATGTCTTCAAGAGTGGCAAAAGGAACTACTAATTTATGTTCTTTCAAGGTTTTAGGGCAATTGGATTTAATTGTATCAAACCCATCAATTCTATCTTGCTTGCTAATTCCCATGCCTTTGCTGTTATGAAATATGCCCCCCCAACCATTGGAGCGAATCCCTCTTCTTTTTGTATTCAATTGTCATATTTGACACAATATTTACTTGTTCCTGAGTCTGATTTTTACTTTATGTAATTTGAAGCTTAGTGAGCTCAAGTGATCGTTGACCTTTTGGACCTCTTTTTGTGGGATCGTGGCACTTGTAGAATTGTATTTCTCCACCATTAATACACATTTTTTTTCAACCCATGTTACTTTTTTCTTTCTTAATACATTTTCCGTTGATCCCCCCTCTCCCGAAAAAAGAGAGAAAGAAAGAAAAAAAGACTAACAACCTCTCGGTGACGTAATGTGGAAATCAGGAATGAGTGAAATGCCAAAAGCGATGGTCTTTTACTCCACTGCGTCGTGATCCCATGTCAGTAAACTTGTGCGCCGATGGGCATGGAGTCTTATTAACTTGTAAAAGACCCTTTTCCGAACTAATCTTGGACCTAGAAGCTCGCCAAGTGGCAGGAGTTTGCTCAGAGGCCCCTTAGCATTGCTGTTCTCAGTTTGCTCGAACAGACAGTGTCAGGTTCGCTGCTCTGCGTGTTTATGTGTACATGTGTCTGTTGTTCTCTCTCTCTCTCTCACACACACACACAGAGACACACACACACACAGAGAGAGAGAGAGAGAGAGAGAGAGAGAGAGAGAGAGAGAGAGAGAGAGAGAGAGAGAGAGAGAGAGAGAGAGAGAGAGAGAGAGAGAGAGAGAGAGAGAGTTCTGTGCCTACGGAAAACCTGTCAAATAATCATGTTGCGGAGGGAGACACAGAATGTTGAAGCGGTCTTATGTTAATTTTCAAGACCTAGATCGGGTCATATCATGTTAAGGATTATGCATGCTGGGCGTTCCTTTGATCGCAAATCTTGTTGCCCTGAATCAGCAGACAGTGTGTTCCAGTTCCCAATGTTAAAGAGTTACACGTCTTCCTTATTAAAGCTTATCCGTAGGATTTTTACCCCCTAGAGAAGTTATAAATAGTGTATCACCGAAGGTGAAACGTTAAATGACGTCTACTTTTGTGCATCACTGAAGGCATATCCTGGATTAATCAATTAAATGAGCGATTTTTCCTCCTTCAATTAACCTCCACAGTTCCTTTTTTTGCCTCCAATGAATCGCATACGAGGAGAGCAACCGGATATTCTGAAGTGAAATTTGAAAGGAAAGTGATCGGTGTGACCCTTAACTTTAATTACGCGAAGAGAAGGATACTTTGAATTGCAAAGGCTTATAACATGGAAGTTATGGCACAGGTAAACGATAAGCACACACTAATTGTGGTGCACATGTTAAAGTCTTACCCAGATTGAAGGATTATATATATATTGATTTCCTTGCTTGGAGGATCCATTCAGACACACATATGTGCGGCGCTACATACATATGAGTGTTGTATGTATGTACATATTTATGTGTGTATATATATCTACACGTGTATGTGTGTATGCATATTTAGGATTTTGTGTATGTATGTATCTACATCTATACCTATATGATATATCTATATGTATACATGTAATATTAGTTCAAGGATATCGAAAGCTCACTTGTGACCTACTCTATGCAGCATGCATGTGCTGACCTTTCCAATTAACTCGTAAGGTTTGTAGATGCATGAGCTGACCCGTGCAAACTCACTCGCAGCAGACAGGCTTGGATTCTTGTGAGATTAAGTGAGACACAAACTGATTTGCAAGCCTAACCTGAGAGATTCCAAGGTTTGTGGATGACAAACTGCACAACTGAGAAACCTGTCAATTGCATTTCTTAGTCCATTGTTGCTGTTTCAAATGTCAGAATCCAAAGGTAGTCTGGCTGGACACACTCGGGTCCAAGGTACCATACGTATTGGGATGAGACAAATTATTGACATAAATCCTCATCCTATCATATACCTACCTGTCATCGAGTGCTGAATATGGCAAACCTGCCTGAAGGGAGCATCTATAGGATCAAATGGATTCCTGAAGATCTAGGTTTCAACCCATAATCTACAAAATCCTGTGAATACATGTCTAGGGTTTCACCTTGCCACTTTGCATCATGTGGAGAAATGAATGCACTGATGCTCCTCACCTCCAATATAGTGCAGCATACGCTAGAATCTGAGGAAATGAATCCACCCATGGGTGACCCCATAGCCCCTTGGGTGAAATCAAGGTTGGAGTGGAATACACCTCAAACCTGCATCCCAACAGAGTTGCCTCTGATGCAACAGAAGTGCAAGGGAAGAAGACTCCTTTCGGGATGTAGCCCATATGTGATAGTAGGCATAGGAGACCAATGTCCATTGCTGATTGGGCTGGCAGTCATGAGTGATTGAGAAGTGGTGGGAAATGATGGAGGGAATATGTGTGAATGTAGGTGAAGTAAGATGGGAAGAGTTCTTTCCCTCCATAACAATGGAGATGGAGGGGCTGAATATGTGAGAAGGAAGGTGAAGAAAACCGAAAAGAGTTCTCTCTTTATGTGCAAGTCAAAGCAGTTACACCACTTTTTGCCAAAATACAGAGTATGCACCTCAAATTTTAATTCAACAGCCTTCAAAACACAAAATAGCAACTTAAAAACTTATATTTTTGCAACACCCAAATAGCAGTTTCCAACCACTATGGATATGTGGCTTGTAGGTGAGGCAATTTTGAGCTGAAATAGAAATTTATATTTTGTACACAACACTCAAGTTCAACCTTTTTAGTTACTTTCTAAATTGGTGCAAGTGATAGGGGCCACATGTTTTTGGTACAAGAATGACACTGAGGATGTGGCGGCCTTGTGTGCATGTCGTGGTGTCATAACATCCCATAGAGATGATGATGATGTTGTTGGGGATAAAGGCCCCAAGGACTCTCCTTTTGTATATTTTGACCCTTCCATGTGAAAGCTCTCTTCGAGAGCTTTCCAGACATATTTTTGTTGTATTTTTTGGACCCCAAATTGGGGAGTTATAGGCATTTACATTATTTTTATGACTTTTGGTCATTGGCCATGTGTGAACATGCCCAAATGACCTAAAAGTCACTTATCAATAAGACTTGGTCCCAAATCTCTCATAACTTGATTGGGACTTCTTCAACTTCAGCTTCTCCATCTTCTTCTCCAAATTTCTGCGCAGGTTTCTCTCTCTACTTTCTCTCTCCTCACGCAGCAGCCCACTCCCTTGGTGTTTGGAGCAACCGAGCACACCACGACGTAGCTCTCCGCGGCCTCTTTCAACTGGTATCAGAGCTTTGAGCTGTTCCATCGCGACAAAGTTGCTCAAACTGCTTTTCCACTTCAGCCTATGTTAAGCTGAAGGTGTTTTCTTGCATTTGGGAGAATTTCATCGCGAAAAACCTTCTTTTTTCGCGATAAAAGGGCTGTTTTTTGGAGGATTACTTCAGCCAGGAGCAAAGCTGAAGCAAATTTTGTGCTTTTTAGAGAGTTTCATCGCGAAGAATCTCTTCTATTCTTCTTTTTGTATCCCCACAGGTCTTTTTCAGCATCCACATTGCTGATTTTTTCATCTACAGGTCTTTTGTGGCAGAATTTCTCTCATTTTTCAAGTGGGAGGACATGCACAAAGATTGAGGAAGTGCATACTTGCTGGAAACTTATTACAGCAGGTCATTTCTCTGATTTTACAGGTCATATTGCTGCAAAAAAATTGGGGCTTTTGTGAAAACAAGCACCCATTGCCTTGGTTTTATATCTATGTATGCTTTTTGTGGTTGAAAAACAACAAATTTGTTGTTTTTGATTCAATTACAGCTTGCTGGAATTTTCTGAAATTTTCTGCAGAAAATTTCAGAAATTGATTTTTGCAAGTTTTGGACAATTTTTGGGCTTCATTTCTGAGCTATAGTCTCGTAAGGTAATTGCGCACAAGACAACAGGTGAATTTTACCTTTTTGGTGAAATTTTGAAGCTCTTAGTGTTCAAACATGGCCTCTACCTCCTCTGATGTCAAAAGCTTGTTTGAGATCAAGAGATTTGAAGGTAATGGTTTCGATTTGTGGAAAGAGAGAATGTTGGGCATCCTCTTTCTTAAAGATTGTGAAGGGGCTCTTGAGGAAGTCAAGCCCGAAGATATGACAGATGCAGCATGGATGAACCTAAACAAAAAGGCCATCACTTACATCAAGATGGTTGTGTCAGATGAAATCTTAGTGGATTTGAAAGGCCTTACAACTGGTTTTGAGGTATGGGAGAAGCTGAAAGCCACTTATGAAAATACCACGCCTGTAAATCAAGTGCATCTTATGCGTAAGCTAGTGTGTATGCAGCTTGATGAGTCAAAAAGTGCGGCTGAGCACTTATCTTTGTTTACAGGTACTCTTTCACAATTGCAGGACTCTGGATTACCTCCATTTGATGATAAGCTTAAGGCCATCTTCTTGTTGATGACCTTACCTGATTCGTGGGAAACATTGGTTGTTTCACTTTCGAATAGCCCCAGTCTTACCTTTGATGGTGTAAGGGGTTCTATTTTGAATGAGGAAATCAGGAGAAAAGCTAGTGGAGAGGGCAGTGGTTCAGCCAATGTGGCTAGAGAAAGAACAGAAAAGAAAAGTGGAAATGTACAGAGGAACAGGAGCAAAAGCAAAGGCAAGGCTGAAGTGACTTGTTATCAATGTGGTAGGAAAGGTCACAAGAAGCCTGATTGCAGATTTTATAAAGCTGAACTAGAAAGAAAGAAGAACACAGGTGACAGGAAGAAAAAGGACACCAAGAATGAAGCACATGATACCTCAAAGGACAAAGACAAAGAGAAGGCCAATGTGGCCTCTAGTGTCATCATTGAGGAGCTATCAGATGCAGAAGATATACTTTGTGCTACTATGGCAGAAGAGCATGCTGAAATTTTTGATGCTTCTATTAATATTCATGCACAAGACATGCAAATCACAAAGAGGGATTTGATTGATGCCTTGCTTACTGTGAATGATGCTTTGTCACAAACATGGATTGTAGATTCAGGTGCATCGTTTCATGTAACTCCTATTAAGGAGTGTTTCACTACCTTTCATGCAGGAAGCCATGGACATGTATATCTTGGAAATAACCATGCTTGTTCTATTGAAGGTATTGGCACAGTGCATCTCACAGTGGATGGTACCAATGAGCTGGTTTTGCATGATGTAAGGTATGTACCAAGCATCAAGAAAAGCTTATTGTCTGTTGGGCAAATGGATATGCATGGATATAGTACCCTCTTTGAGAAGGGGTCATGGAAGCTTATCAAAGGCTCTAGGCTGATTGTTAAAGGTACAAAGAAAGGGACTCTTTATTGCTTGCATGGTAAAGCATTGTTGGGCAAGTTTATTGCTTTGGCTGAAATCCATTCACATATGGAATTATGGCATAAAAGGCTTGGCCACATGAGCCAAAAAGGTCTTGATAAACTATGTAATTTGGACAAGTTTGATGCTAAAGGCTCAAAACTTGATTTTTGTAATGAATGCCAATATGGTAAGCAAGTAAAGAATTCCTACTACTCTGGTGTCTCTCGTAAGTCTAATGTGCTTGATCTTGTTCATTCTGATGTTTGTAGCATGCCCATAAAATCTATGGGGGGTGCTCTTTACTTTGTTTCTTTTGTTGATGATTACTCTAGGAAGCTTTGGGTATATTTGTTAAAATCTAAAGATGAAGCCTTTGCTGCATTTAAGAAATTTCATGCATTTGTGACCACTCAAACAGGTAGAAAGCTGAAATGCTTACGTACAGATAATGGGGGTGAGTTTACAAGTGTTGAATTCAATAGATTTTGTGAAAATCTTGGTATTAAGAGGGAGCTAACAGTCCCATACAGCCCCTCTTCCAACGGTGTGGCTGAAAGGTATAATAGGACTTTATGTGAGAGGGTGAGATGCATGCTGTCCACAGCTAATCTCCCTCATGGATTTTGGGGAGAGGCTTTGAAAACTGCAGTTCATGTTTGCAATCGATCCCCTCATATGTCCTTAAAAGGTGGCATTCCAGAAGAGGTTTGGTCTGGCAAACCAGCTTCATATGACCACCTACGCATCTTTGGTTGCGATGCTTTTGTGCATATAAGGCCTGAGTTGAGAAGCAAGTTAGATGCAAAGTCCATGAAAGGAATCTTCATGGGTTATGGAGATGAAGGTGAAATGGGCTACAGGATTTGGCTACCTCAACTCAAGAAGGTAATACGCAGCCGAGATGTTGTATTTAATGAGGCAAGGCTGCTCAAAAATAATTGTGCCTCTAAAGATGACCATAAAAGAGTCAAATTTCAGCATGTACAGCCACCAATTAAATCTGATATGAACCCTTGGGATGCACCACATATGGCTGGAAATGACAATGAGCCCGTGGTTATTGAGCCAGATGATGCTGGACAGCAAAATGATGATCCTGAAGGGCATATGCAGCCACCTATTCATGCTGAAAACAGGGCTGGAAATGATGTGCAACAGCCCATTAACAATGGACATGTTGATATACCTCCTGATGTAGATCCATTGCCAGATAATGTGGATCATTGGGTAAGAAGATCTACACGTGCTAGGAGGCCAATGAACAGATATGATCCCTCTATACATTACATTATGTTATCAGATGAGGGTGAGCCTCTTACTTATAAAGAGGCAAAGCTATGTGAGCACAAGAAGAAGTGGGAGTTAGCCATGCAGGAAGAGATAAAGGCCTTGCATGCAAATGATACTTGGGATTTGGTTGAGTTACCCAAAGGAAGGAAAGCCATTCCCAACAAGTGGGTGTACAAAATCAAAACTGTTGATGGCAAACCCAAGTATAAGGCAAGGCTGGTTGCTAAGGGATATGCCCAAAAAGAGGGCATTGATTTCCAAGAAGTGTTCTCTCCAGTGGTGAAGATGACCACTTTACGTGTGTTGTTTGCTCTCACAGCTGCCTTGGATTTGGAATTATTCCAAATGGATGTTAAAACAGCCTTTTTGCATGGTGATTTAGATGAAGAGCTGTACATGAAACAGCCAGAAGGATATGCCATTCCTGGAAAAGAGCATCTAGTATGCAAACTGAAAAGGAGCTTATATGGGCTGAAACAGGCCCCCAGACAATGGTATAAGAAGTTTGATGCATTTATGCTCAAACATGGGTTTAAAAGAAGCCATGCAGATCACTGTTTGTACACCAAAAAGGATGAAGATGGCAGCCCAATTATTCTTGTACTGTATGTAGATGATATGCTGCTGGCTGGGAAGAAAAAGAGCACTCTGAATGCTCTAAAACAGCAGCTGAACTCTGCATTCTCAATGAAAGACCTTGGGGAAGCTGAGCATATTCTTGGTATGCGTATAAAAAGGGATAGACAGCAGCATACTTTGCAGGTATCCCAAGAAAAGTACATTGAAAAAGTGCTGGACAGATTTAATGTGGCTGATGCTAAGCCTCTTGGAGTGCCATTGCAGCCACATGTTAAGCTTTCCAAGGATGACTGTCCTAAAAATGATGATGCAGCCAATTACATGAAGAGTGTTCCATATGCATCAGCTTGTGGTTCACTTATGTATGCTATGGTTGCCACTCGGCCAGACATTGCTCATGCAGTGGGAGTTGTTAGCAGGTTCATGGCGAATCCTGGTAGAGCTCATTGGGAGGCAGTCAAATCTATCTTGAGATATTTGAAAGGGACCAAAAGTAAATGCTTATGTTATGGAAAGGGTCCATTGGAGTTAAAAGGATTTTGTGATTCAGACATGGCAGGTGATGTGGACACACGCAAGTCCACAAGTGGCTATGTATACATCCTTGCAGGTGGAGCTATTTCATGGTGCTCTAGACTTCAGAGGATAGTTGCACTATCTACTACAGAGGCTGAATATATTTCAGCCACAGAGGCTTCCAAAGAAGCCATTTGGTTAGCTCGGCTCTGCAGTGAGTTTGGGATGCTTGAAAAGGCACCTCTTCTTGGATGCGATAGCCAGAGTGCCATATGTTTGGCAAAGAATGCCATGTTTCATGCTCGCACAAAGCATATTGATGTGAGATATCACTTCATCAGAGAGGTGTTAGAGGATGGCCTGATCACTTTGATCAAGGTCAATACTTCACAGAATCCTGCAGATGCTCTCACGAAGTGTCTACCCAAGGCACAACATCAGCTATGTATACAGATGGTGGGAGTTACTTAGCTTAAAGGAGCCTCCTTGGTCCTTTAAGTGGGAGGTTGTTGGGGATAAAGGCCCCAAGGACTCTCCTTTTGTATATTTTGACCCTTCCATGTGAAAGCTCTCTTCGAGAGCTTTCCAGACATATTTTTGTTGTATTTTTTGGACCCCAAATTGGGGAGTTATAGGCATTTACATTATTTTTATGACTTTTGGTCATTGGCCATGTGTGAACATGCCCAAATGACCTAAAAGTCACTTATCAATAAGACTTGGTCCCAAATCTCTCATAACTTGATTGGGACTTCTTCAACTTCAGCTTCTCCATCTTCTTCTCCAAATTTCTGCGCAGGTTTCTCTCTCTACTTTCTCTCTCCTCACGCAGCAGCCCACTCCCTTGGTGTTTGGAGCAACCGAGCACACCACGACGTAGCTCTCCGCGGCCTCTTTCAGATGTGGCAATGCTACCTACATGGCTGCTGAGATCGAAAGAGTTGGTGCCCATAAAATTGTGCCTCTTGTTTTATTGGAGAATGCCTATGTTCTTAAGAAAATTCTTTTAAAAGCCCTTGCTTAAAAGAGATTGACTATTCATTTGAGAAACCCATAATCTTGACAATAGACAAGTCTAATAGATATTGATTGGGCTTTAGGTCAGGATAGCGATGAAGGTAATACATGTGCAGGTAGATTTGAAGTAAAGGTTTTAGATGAGCAACAAACTAATTATCCTAAAATCGAATAAGAACCAATCTACAATCTTAAAGATCGATCGAGTACTTCATTGGAGTCTCAATTGTGTTTGAAATTGATTACCTACCATTGCTATTAGTAATTACTCATCAGCTGCGATTGCTATGCTCAGGGTGAGTTACGATTGGCATCATTTCAATAACTCTTGAGTTCCATAAAGTAGTTGCCAGAGCAAATTCAATTGTAGGTATGCTTTCTAGAGCAAGGTTTGCGGGCCTTGAAAATGACTCGGATAAAGAAGCGAACATAAATACTATGCATGCAATTTAGAAAACTTTGAACATGCATGATGATGAATGGAGAGATATTGGAAAATCTTGAAGTACTTTTAACGAAAAAGAGTCTTTTTTGAAAAAATGGACTTCTTTGCAAAGGCCAAAAAAGCTAAGACAACACATGAGTGAGAGATGTAAGGAGCTATGCTCCAAATATAATCATTACATTCCATGTTGAAGTACATGAAGTTACAAGATAGCATAGAGAATATGCATATATTACAAGCTATCCATAACAATCTCCAAAGCTGATATGTGACCTCCTCCAAATAAAGATAAGCTGCAAGCTACTAGCAGCTACACACCTTGAAAGTGATGAAGAAGACAGATCTCCACTCCCTCCGAGTTGAAGAAGACCACCCTCCAAGCTTAGCACATGAAGAGTGCACCAAGTTGTGATGCCTAAAGTGCCCAAGTTTTGGTCTTTATATAGCCAATTGAGATTCTTACGTACAACTAGCCAAAAGCTGCATTTCGTCTATATTTTTCTTAAAAGTTAAGAACATGAGTTTTTCTTTGCTATGCTTTTTATGAGTTGCTGCCTAGCTGTTTATATGCTTATGTGGCACAATCACATCCATTTAAACTATGACCTAGGATTTTGCCATGTGTCAATTTTTTGTTTTTCACTTTAAAGAGCTTTTCACATTAACTCTGAAATTAGGGCTAAGGGTTTGTATTTTGACAATGATTTAGGTGCCAAATATCCAAGTTTTATATATGGTTGGATAGCTATGAATGAGTACTATTAGATTTTGTAATAAAAATTTTGATCATATTTTTTTTACCATTTCCTAAGATGAGACCATTTTTGACCATTTCTGAAAAGTATTTGTGAACATTATTTTTTATAATTTGAAAGGGTTGAGCTCAAGCTCACATTTTCTAACAATCCCCTTCTAATTTGACATTAGCACAATATGCCAAGTAGGTATATTTTTTAGTTGTTAGTTATAGTTATTATTGATTTAGATACCTCCATTGTTTTCATAGATCATGCTAAATATCCACCAACACACACAAGGACCTTAGACATGAAGAGCACTCTCATTACACACATCACAAAGAAAACTCACACATCCCCCACTCTTCTCAACCAAGTACTATTTAGAAGGATAGAGACAAATATAGGATGTAATGTTATTATAGGATATAGACTCAAACATACTTCCAAGATTATCAAGGTTGTCCTTTCCTTTTCAAATCAAGATTATATGCTCTTATAAACACCTATTGTACAAACACATACACAAATACAAGGGGTTAAAATTCCACCATTAGTTTCTAACGTAGAGATGAAACCCCTCCTTGCTCACGTAAGTCCTCCGTGACCCCCAAGATGTAAATGCCAACTCCCATATATGGTTGAGTAACCAACTTCAAGGAGCACTTAGAAGATTGACTAGTAAGTTGAACGTCACTTCAAAAGTGCACAAGGAAGCAATGCTCTCCAAGCTGTTTTTGACTGTAGATTCCAACAAATCTAGCAATTAATATAAAATTCCTACATATATATTGTCCACTCTTTTAGAGCGCTATAATACATGCAATCTATCTGGTTCTTCTTTGCCACCCCTCCTGGAGTGTATCTCTCATAATCATATTCACCTTCTTCATGAAGATTGATTAGTTGATGACCACTGCTGAATATATGGCTGAGCTTTGTTTGCACCTTCCAAGAAGATCAAATCTTCCTACATGCTGCCAAATTCTCTATGTATTCTAAATTTCTTACTTTGATATGAATTGTTGGTTTTTAGGCCCACAATTAATATAGAGACATAGAAAAAATAGAGACAAGATGGAGGATAGACGACATAGGAGAGGGATGTAAGGAGCTATGTTCCAAATATAATCATTACATTCCATATTGAAGTACATGAAATTACAAGATAATATAGAGAATATGCATAGGTTGTCCATAACTTCACAATCTCCAAAGCTGATATGTGACCTTCTCCAAGTAAAGATAAGCTGCGAGCTTCCACACGCCTTGAAAGTGATGAAGAAGATACACCTCTGCCTCCTCCAAGCTGAAGAAGACCACCCTCCAAACCTAGCACATGAAGAGTGCTCCAAGATGTGATACCTAAAATGACCAAGTTTTGGTCTTATATAGCCAATTGAAATCCTTATGTAAAATCAAGCATCGATTCATGCCAAGAGACAACATTAATAACATCTCCATATGTCGAATATCTATTAGTGAAGATGAAACACAAAAGGTTCCGGGCCTACCATAATATGTACGGGCTTACCCCCTCGGAATATTTGAAGTTAGGTGCATAGTAGCGTACGATACGTACGACACATACATACATATATACGTGTATGTGTTTGTGTGTATATGTATTATACAACTATACGGTTGTATATATTTATGTATGTAGTATGTATGTATGTATGTATGTATGTATATGTGGATAGATAGATAAATGGATAGATGGATAGATGCATACTTACCTATGTACATACATAGTGCATACATGTTGCATGCATGCATACATACATACATACACACGGAAATAGATGATAATATCATAATGCATTCTAGAATCAATGATTGCACTAAAGAATGCACAAATGCATTCTTGAAAGGGGGCCTATTAGAGGCTAGAGTTGAGTTGGGTGCCTCTTTTTAACTGTATGAAGAGTGGATGAGAAGCTGGGGGTTTTAGAAAATGCAAAAGCTTGCTTTTTACCTCAATGGTTTCACTCAATTGTTGGCAAAGAGAGGGATAATCACAAGTGACTAGGGTAGCTAAGTGTCCAAGGATAAAACAAGTGAAAAGTAAACATTTTCGTACATATGTAATGGACATGAAATTTTCCAGATTCTTCATTGTACGTATCATACGGGGTCGGATCGGTCTGGGCTGGACACATCGTACGCGTCCACTCGTACATCGGACGAGTGCAACTATGGTTAGGCGGAACATATAAATCAGCAATTCAAAAGCTCTTTTTGAAAAATCGAACGACCACAAAATTTCACTACTCAATTCCTCTACCACTTGATTTGAATTGATAGGGTGGAGGAAACACAACAGATGCTGAGTGCCTCTGGAGCAACTTAATCCATCCTAAAAGTTGCTTTTCATGATGAGCTGTTGCCTAGCTTTTTTATATGCTATGTGGTGGAGTCACATCCATTGGATGAATTACATGAGATTTTGTCATGTGTCAATTTTTTGCTTTTCACATAAATTCTGAAAATAGGGTTTGGATTTTGACAACGATTTATGTGCCAAATACCCGAGTGTTATAAATGGTTGGATAGTTCTTAATGTGTACTATCACAATATATAATAGATTTTTTTGACCATGTTTTTTACCTTTCCGCTGTAGATACTTCCTTAGTTCCCAACAATCTGCATCATACCCTCTGTGATGTAAGTGTGTCCAAAGGTGAGAATGGATCGAGGGAGAGTAGCCTAGTGTTAAGTGGTGTGCGTAAACTGTTGAGAGCTTGTGTGTGAAGTGTATTGTGGTGTGTGGCTCAATGAATGAGGGAGGGTCTAATGGGATAGGAGATGAAAGTGTGAATGTGATAAACGTATATTCAAACACCAAGTGGGGGTCGTCTAATACTAAGTGAGGGGATAAGTGAAGCTCCAGAGATGGTACCTAGAATTTAGTGGACCGAGCTATCATCCCCTTCGTGAGGGAAGCAAGTAAGTCCGCACGAGCCTGGCCAACGGTGCATCCCGTTATATATGACGAGATGGTGTCGGCTGCCTAGCTCAGGAAGATGTCTGCCATACCTTGTGGTGTCCTGACCCATATCTGCTGACACTCTACTGGTGCTCGTCTCATCCGGACCTTTGCCTATCATGAGATGTAGATGGTCCATGTTATATGCCTCGCACTGACGTGACTAGGTGCGGCCATTGAAGTCCCCCATAATGAAGACTTCACCTAGGGTACTGTAATGTTGTATCTGATCTGAAAGTGCTTTGTATGGTGAGTCTCTGTCTCGGGTCGGTCCCCCAAGGTCCTGTCCTGCGTATCGGGATCCGCCTGGTGGGAAGTAGCATATGGCAATGTAAACCAAGCTCTTCGGTGCTATCTCCATGCGGACCCACATGTATCGTGCTTCCTTGTCTCTTCCTATGATATGGATCCAGCTCTATATCTCCTGTCTAAATATGATGGTGACACCCCCGACCCTCGTGCTTTACTTCTCGTGTGGTCCTGAATGCAAATTCCCAATGAAAACCTACAATGCGAGGTAGGCCTCTCTTTGGGCTCTCATGAGTCTTTGTGATGCAAACAAAGTCATGAGTGTCTAAGATCTCTTCTAGTTGGCCTTGCCTTGTCCAAAGTGCTCCGTTGTAGTTCCACACTACTCGTCTGAGTGGTGACTCCTGATATGGTATTGCCTCATAGGCTGCGTATCCCTATTTGATAGGGAGTCTTCCGATGAAGACTTTACCGTCCTGGTAGAAAGCCTTCTTTCCCTCTCGTCGGGCCTTGATAATCTGTGGCATACATGTCCGGCGCTGCTCTATCTGCATCCTCGTGAGATCCTCGTCCATATATGAAGCTCCTCCAGGTAGTCCGTGCAGTACTGGTCATTGTCGAAAGAAGGCAATACATGTATCCTCAGAGCTCATACGGAGGATGAGTGCTCGTGGTCGGGACATGTCTCTACCAACCCTCCATGCTCTCGTATCCCAAGCATCGGTAGATGTCAGTGGCATTGCACCCGGTGATGTGCCTTCTGAGAGCCCTATAATGTGTACATGTAATCGACGTGTGTGTCTAAGCTTCTCTTCCTCGAGGGTGTCCTGGACTCTAGAGAGCTCTCCTTTCCGTGCCTCCTCAGTGACTTCCTTCTTGATCCTCTTGTGAACTACTTCCACCCATGTCTCCCGAGTGGACACCACTTCTGATTTGATTTCCTTTTTGAGCTCTTCTTTGAGTGGAAGGTAACATCTTACCGACGGGCAGAATTGGGACTTTTCTTCATCTAAGTCGCGTTAGGGTTTCAGAGGAGTTAAGGTGGGAAGGTTTCGGGGAGCAGAGGAGTTAGGTTTTCAGGAGGCTTTAGGTTTGTGACTTGTTGTTAGGGTTGCGACTTGCATATGAGCCGAGTAGAACTATTAGGGTTTCAGCAAGGCGACGGCTCTGTGGTTGACAGGAGTAGCGGCGGGCCTCAATTTCAGCAAGGCGATGGCTCTATGGGTGACGAGAATAGTGGTGGGCCTCAGTTTCAGCAAGGCAATGGCTGTGTGGGTGACGGGAGCAGCGGCGAGCCTCAGTTTCAGGAAGGTGACGGCTCTGTGGGTGACGAGAGCAGAAGCGGGCCTTAGTTTAAGCAAGGCGATGGCCGTGGTACAGCTTATTAGAGAATACATCCATTCCTTTAGATGATATTATTAGAGCACGAGATACGATTACATCATAGTCTGATGATGAGGAAAGTATATTAGATGCTTCTTTGTCAAGCTCTAAGAGCTTGGATGATTGATCATCCATTTTTATTTCATTTTTAGACATTGATGTAATGGAACTCATCACTGTGTCTTGTGTATTATTTACTATTTTATTGTATCTACTTTGAACATTCTATTGAGTGTAACTCTTAACGTGCTGATCATGATTCAATTTTATTTCTTCATATGTTGACGATTGTATTAAGAAAGTTCAAAGTCTTAGTTGTAAATGTTTTAAAAACGTAAACTTTTACAGACACATGTCACATGTGTTTGAGTTTGAGGTCTTTGGAAGCTAACAAACATTACAAGGAAGAAGAAGAAGTTTGGATCCCTACACAATACAAAATGTATTGCCAAGTGAATGTACAAAGATAAGTGACCCGTTAGGGTTATAGGTGTATATACAAGTCGGGTAAAAAAACCCTCCTTAAGAGGGAAAAAAATGCCCGGACAGTCCTAAGTATGTTCATGCACATCACTATCGAAATATGTCAACAAATCTCCCCTGAGAGTGATGCGGTGAACAAGGAGCTTGCATTCATGTATAAGGAAGTGCAAAGCTATGTGGAAAGAGATCAATCCACAAAAGGAAGTAAGCCCAAAGCTTTGCGAAAATCTTTAAACTTTTCTCTAGGAAGAGCCTTTGTGAAAAGGTATGCAACATTATCCTCTGTGGGCACATAAGCCAAAGTGATCTCCCCAACACAAAACCTTTCCCTGACATAACGATAGTGCATCTCAATGTCCTTTGTGCGAGCATGTAACACTAGGATCCTCGCGATTGTCAATGGGCTTTGACTTTCAGTGAAGATGGTGGTGGAAGAAGACTGAACAATATCAAAATCAACCAAAAGGCATCTGAGCCACACACAACTTCCATATACTCAACCTCACTTGGTGGGCACACGAGTATCATAGCAACCAACTAAGTTTTGAGTTAGAAGAAAGATGTAAGTCTTCCAGTAATGATTCCCTCTTGGGATAAAACAATCCAAGTAGTCTGGTACCACTCATGTAGCGGAAGATGCGCTGAACTCCATGTCAATGCTTGACACTTGGGCAATGCATGAATATTAAATATGCTATCTCAGAGACGGCAAACTGAATAGTAGGCCTCTTTATGCACAAAGTAAGTCAAGCATCCAACAACCTACCGATAGAAAACAACAACAAATGCATCTCTTGCATCATGAAAACTCAACCGTAAACCTGGTTCCATGGGAGTGACGAATAGGTTTGCAATCTTCAAGGCCAAAACGCTGCAATAATGTTTCAATATATTTTGTTTGACACAGCTATTCCTCCATCAACTTGCATAAATTGAATGCCCAACTAATGATGCGAATGCCCTAAATCGGACATCCGCAAATCAGCCTTAAAACTTAGCAATACGCTTCTCTTTAGGACCAGTGAGCACCATGTCATCAACATATACAACAATGATCAAAAGTACATCTGCATGCTGAACATATAAGGTGCTCTCAGTTGGACTATTCTCAAAACTATATGCAATCAAATAGGCATGTATTTGTTCATACCAAGCACGTGGTGCTTGCTTCAAACCATATAATGCCTTTTTCAGTGTGCACACTTTGTTCTCATGCCCTTTCTGCATAAAACCAATGGGCTGAAATACATACACTTCTTCATGTAAGTCACCATTTAGAAATGAAGTTCTAATGTCCAACTGATTTACATTCCAACCATGATGAATTCCAAGTGCACAAATGCTATGCACAATGGTCATTCGACATGTGGAGCAAATATTTCATCAAAATCAATGCCTCTCTTTTAAGCATAACCTTTGGTAACAAGCCTAAACTTCTACCTGTCAATTGTTCTATTAGGCTTACGTTTCAGCTTGTTTACCCATTTAGTGCCAATGGCCTTTTTGTATGGAGGCAAATCACATAAAGACCAAGTAGCATTCTTCATAATAGCATCATATTCTGATTGCTTAGCAACCATCCAATTTTTTGGATTTTGTGCTTCATTAAAAGAAACAGGCTCATTCTCATCACAAAGATTAGAGACAGCCATTGCATAGCAATGTGATTGAAGGGAAGCACTATGAGAGCTTAACAAGTACGATATGACTGAGGTGCATTTAATTTGCTATTTCTGAAAGTCTGCACCAACCATTTAGGCATAGCTTTTGCCTCCTCTATGTCAGCTCTCTCATCAACAAGTGCATCATAGAAATTTGCATCATAAATGGAATGATCTGCATCATTATTTGAAACCTGTAAAGGATGAGAAATGGCCTTGTTTGGACCATCACTTGACTGTCCACCTGTAAAAAGAAGCAAAGTGTCATACGCATCTTTAGAGCCAATTGATGTCTCTTAGTACATGAAAGTAATGGCTGAATTGCATCATCCACAAAAAGAACATCACGGCTAACCAAAATGTGTTTAGTCTATGGATGATGGAGACGATAACTTGCGCTTTCAGACGATGCATTTAGTATGTGGATGATATAGACGATGGCCTTTGCTTTCATAACTCTACCCAACAGAAATACATTTCACTGCTTTATCATCCTGCTTTCTGTGTTGTTATTCAAGCACTAATGCATATGCAAGACAACCAAAGACAGGTAGATTGAGCAACAAATGTCTTGTGACCATGCCAAGCCTCATATGGAGTGATTGATTGCAGAGTTTTCATGGGATACTTGTTAAGTACATATGCTTTACACATCACATTCTCAAACCAGAAGGTAAAGTGGACTTTTGACCATACACCTTTCCATTTCCATGAGAGATATATTCTTTCTTTCAACAACTGCATTTTGTTGAGGTGTATATGGCACTGTATACTGATGTTTAATCCCATGCTTTGTTAGAAATGCATTAAAATCAGAGGTTATGTGTTCTTTCCCTCGATCAGAACGGAGGGTTCCCAATTTACATGCCGATAGTTTTTCAACCATAACCAGGAACTGTTTGAAGCTCATAAAACTTCGGACTTTGCTTTCAATGGATACACCCATGCATGCCTAGAGAAGTCCTCGCGAAGTAAAGGTAGTTGTCAAAAGAAGGTGTTTGCATAGGACCACAAATATCACTATGAACAAGGTGCAATTTGTGAGTAGCTCGAACTAAACTATAGAAGGAAGGAGGAATGTTGCATTTTTCCCAAAATATAGTCTTCATAGACATGTTTACGAGGTACCTCAAGTTTGGGAGAGAGAACATCATTTTCAGATTTCTGTCGACGAAATAAACTAGCAAAATTTAGATGACCAAACTGTGCATGCCAAAGCTCTGCATATGAGATAGCCTGAGAATATTGAACTCCACATGTTAGCTTATACAACCCATGACATAAAATGTCAGGAAAAATAATATCATCATTTGAGAGATCGTGAACTCTACATCTATCATCAAGAAATTTTTCAACTAAGCCAATCTTGGCTAATGCTGAATCTGACAACATATTTTTCTTGATCTCTTGCACATACAAAGCATCTGGCAATGTGAAAGAACTGCCATCAATAGTAGTCAGAATGATCTTACTAACTAAGAGGAGTTGTTAGCATATGTGACAGTATTCCCTGTAGGGGAAGGTGCAAGTGAACTGAAGAAAGTGCACTATGAGGTATTATGTTTTGTTGCCTCACTATCAAAGTAGCAAACATTTGAGTCTATTACGGACATACAATGTTAATGAGAAGATGGGTCATAGCCGCAAAAGAGTAGTAAATGCACATTCTTCATTTTGAACAAGATGAACACAATTTGTTTTAGGTCTAGAGGCCTCTATAACAACCATTCAAGCCTCTTTCTTCTTTGTCTCTTTTGCAGGCACTTTCAAACGATTCTTTATGACATGATCATTTCTCTTATAGTATTTGCGAAATTGTTTCTGCTTTTCTGTTTTCTTCTCATCTTTTTCTTCCTTCTTCGACTCTGCAACATTAGCAAATTTTTGCTTGCTAGTTGATGAGCTCCATTTACCTTTGTCTTTTCGACTAGCTAGGAAAACTTGATTTGCAACACACATAATTGACGTGTTTTGCTTGGACTTATCTTCTTGCAACAAAACATAGACAAACTCCTCAAATGTTAAGGCATTTGGATTGCCTTTCGTCATCAATTGAAGAGTAGAAGCAAAACTCTGATATGAATATGGAAGATTGTTAAGACTCGAGTCTGCACAAGTGAATTGTATGGAAAGAATTCATCAGCAGAAATCATCTCCAGCGTCAAATTTTTGATCTCTGTTAAAAAGATGTCCATAGAATCTCCTTCATTCATATGCTCACTCTCCGATTGTTTTCGGAGAAATGCAACATGTGCCTCATTTCTTGCCTTGTATAAAGTTGTATGTGTATCTCAAGGATCCTTTCTTGTCTTGCAAGAGCGAATGTGAGGGATAATCGTATGTTTGGCAGACAAGGATATCAATGCATGAGCCTGAGCATCTCTGACATCCCAACCAAGTTGCTCTTTAGTAGGTGGAGAAGGAACCGGAGCATGACGAAGATTGAAGATCATCATGCGCATCACCTTCAATAACCATATTTGTAGGTGTAGTAGGATGTTTTCAACACCCTGCACAATATTCCATAGCATTTTCGCTACCAATACATGGCGCATCATGTATGCCCACAATGGGTAATTAGTACCATCCAACTTATCCTCAACAACCAACATATGGAATACATCATTGCTTTCAGCCATGGTCAGTGACTAAATACTTGATGCAAAAAATTGAGTCTATCTCGAAAAGTTGAACAAAAACACCTTGTCAAACTCTCCTAGACCTGTAGTAGACTTTGAGATGCTTGTACTGGCGAACCGAAACCTATATATATGTTTGGCACAAGAGGACAAAACTGCTTGCACAGTCGTGATAGTGCATTCGGAGGCCAAAACAAGCTTCATGTTTGCATGGATCGAAAAGAAATTTGAACCTAGAGAACTTAGGAGGTTTGTGCGCACTTTTCTTTTAGTATATCGGAAGTCACACATGGACACTATGCTTTTGCACTCGTAATGCGTAATTGCCATGCTTCTTTTTGGACTCTTACACATCAGCATCTATGCATGAGTGCAACTTTTCTTGATCAGGTTGAGTTTCTGTGTTAAGGATATAAAAATATAAAGAGAATGTCTAGACTCAAATGTTTGAATAGACATTTTTGACAAAGAAGATTTCTAACAAAATTAGGATCATCAACAAAAAATTTCAAGCACTTTGCTTTAGGCTGACTTTAGACAAAAGAACAGTATTAAACAGTATATTATGTGTGTGTCGTAAGTCATATATATGTTAACTATTGTATTATCTATTCTCAATATTTAAACTGTGCTCCTCAAAGGCCATTCATGAAACAGACAGATTTTCAGTAAATGATCGACATCTCTAGCATTTGTCCTGATTACCTTGTTCACTTACAGGCATCTACCAGGAATACCGAGATGAACAAGAGGAACACTGGAGGTTAAGCTAGGGGTCATACTTGGATAAAATGTAGCTTAATTTCTGCTCATTTTCTTCCTAGTATTTTCTATATGTAACACTCTAATTTTTTTCTGGTTAGTGGTATCCCGTCTGTGTTGTGGGGCCACAGCATCATTGAGTTTGTCCATTAGTCATATATGCTTTCAAGGCTTCATGTCACTCCTCTTAGCTTTGTAACATGTGAAGATCTGTTTTATTATCATTACTCCTACATGCAACATTTTTTCCATTGCTGAAGCAAGAACTCATTTATTTACTGTAGCATCTGCGAAAAGTATTAATTGGATGCTACCCACGAAGATTCTGTAGCAATCTATAGACATGACTTTTTCATAATGCGTCCTATCAGTCTTTGAATAATTGCAGCAGCAAAATTCTCTGTGAGTGTTGTTGATGATCTGTACAAGTCTGCTTTGCTCACAAATACTATTTTCACTGTGCATTTTGGATATGTTTTCAAATGGCATATGCTATAGCAATGTAGCGTTTTCTTGTTATAAACCAAGATCTATAGTAGCTTCTGTATCATATGGCATGATGCTATGGGGCCAGGTACAAGATAGGCCATAATTACCGCTCATATGAGACATGAATTTTTATAATGCATCCTATCAGTCTTTGAATCATTCCAGCAGCAAAAGCCTATTTAGATGTTGTTGATAATGTGTAGTCTGCTTTGCTCACAACTAGAATTTAATTATTTTGGTTAAGAACACTATTTTCACCTTGCATTTCGGATTTCTCTTCAAATGGCATATGTTATGGCAATGTATTATTAACCGAGATATGCAGTAGCTTCTGTATCATATATTGCTATGGGGCCAGGTAACAGATAGGCCATACTTAATACTCACATGAGATATGACTTTTTCATAATGCATCCTATCAATGTTTGAATCATTGCAGCAGCAAAAAACTCTTTGAATGTTGTTGACGATGTGTACAATTCTGCAGCCTGCTTTGCTCACAAATATATTTCAATTACTTTGATTAAGGAATACTATTTTTACCTTGCATTTTGGATATCTCTTCAAATGGCATATGTTATTGCAAAAAGAAAGAAGGGTTACATCATGAACACTCCAGAACATTACGAAAGATCTTCTGTTGATAAACTCTTTTAATGTAACAGTTGTTTGTACAAGAATCTGTTCGGTTTTTACTCTACTTGGGCAATGATGAACGCCTTTGGAATTCCTGATGAACTTTTGCCAACATCAGTGAATGGCGCTTACAGTGAAGGATTCTTAAAGATACTACGGGATACATTTTTGGATAAATACAGAAAGGATGACAACCTTCCTTGCGAAATTCGAGAGGTTATTCTGATCTTTTGGTATTTCTGCTTCATTCAATGATGCTTTATGTATCTTGCTCATCAAATGAAGAGGGATTTGAACCGTTTTTTTCCCCTCCCATATTTAATTTATCATAACGTCCTCAAACTGTACTGATTCCATTATTATCATGAACGAAAGTCCCATTTTTTGTTATCAGTTGCTCTGTTCTTTGTTGGAAGGTTGGTACATACACACAGGAATTCATTCATTGCTTCATAGTACACACACATGCACGTGCAAACAATCATACACGTGCACATTTGTACTTGCCTGTGTGTGCATGCTCTCTCCCTGTGTGTGTGTGTGTCTCTCTCTCTCTCTCTCACACACACACGTGCGCGCGCGCACGCACACACACACACACACACACACACACACACACACACACACACACACACACACACACACACACACACACACCCACCCACCCACCCACCCACCCACCCCACACCCGTCTCGCAAACATTAATGCTTGCATGCATATGTACATGTGCATGCATGAAGTGCATACATCTACCTACCTATACTTGGGGACAACAATTCCTGTCTTGAACATCAACATCAAAGAGTTATCGGTGCAATTATTTGGTTCAAGGTCCAAGGCAACTTGTGAGAGGGCTATAGCCCTCTTCATTATCATATTGGTGTGGGCCTTTTGGAACCCATGGATCCTACACTTGAGAGTTGCAACTCTTCACAATTGACTTCATGACAATGGAGAGTATGTGGACATTTGAGAAAGCTTAAAAGGGTTTCACACACACACACACGTGTGGCTATTCTTTCATGCTTTGGGTAATTCAATTTCCTATATGCAAAGCAAAGGTGCACCCAATGACCATTGTGCTTGAACCCCATCATCTCATAGACTCAAAGTTACAAAGCATATAACATTAAGCTAATCTTTCTTGGTCATATGTCATAATATTTGCCTATCTATGTACATCCATGAGTGTGTGTATGTGTTTATCTAAATCTCTCTCTCTCTGTCTAATTGTTTGTCTTCTTATCTATTTGTTTATTTTTTTATTCATTTGTTTATTATCTATCTATCTGTCTATCTCTCTCTATCTCTTTTTTTGATGAAATGATTTGTTTATTTATCTATTTATCTATATATCTATCTCTTTCTCGATGCAATGATATGCTAACATCTATTAGTGGCCAAAATGACGTCCGATGCAAGATGAGAGCTTTACAATGCTACTCTTTGTTGCTTAAAAGTCCAAGGAGATTAGCGCAGGTTGAGGAGAAAAAAAACTAGAGAGAGAATGTTGGCACAAAAATTTGATGAGCAATTGAGAGGGAAGTTTAAAAAATTGTATAAGTCCTTTGTATGTGTTTTCAAAGGACATTTTATCATAAGTGACTTTTACGTCACTTGGACATGTTCACACATATCCAGTGATCAAGAGTAAGGGAGCCTATCAAATCCTCATCGTGGACCAAAAAATGTAATAAAAATATGCGTAGCTCTCGATGAGAAGTATCATCAGGGAAGTATCACATGGATTTTAGAGGAGGAGGTTCCCTGGGGCATTTATCCCCAACACAACAATACCCCTGGGTCGTAGGCTATCCTGATGCGTGAGATATCCTCCTGATATAGTCGTGGTCGACGATATCCGCCCATGCGTGGTCGGCGCCGTGCTCTCTGTGCTGCTTCCTGGTGGAGCGTGAGCCCTATAGATGGACCTCTCTGATGTAGCTCAGCTCGCTGAAAGAACTGGGTAATGGTCTGCTGGGTACTCACCCGTGGCTGATGTGTGGGCTGTAGTGACCGCTTTCGCCTCTCGTATGCTGCTGTGAGAAAGCATCCCAAGCGTCGCTGGTCTCCCATAGGCATGCACAGCTGGAGTGGCTCCTCTATCTGGAAGTGTGCTCGTAGGTCTAAGTATGCTGGGCATCTGATAACAAAATGCTCCTCTCTCTACCTCTGTCTGGCATAATGGGCACCACCTCTCCTCACGGGGACTCCCCTGAACCGACCCCTCTCAATCTCGAGCTGATGTGATGAAACCCGGAGCTGCCCAATGACGACTCGTAGGTGGTGGGGAACGTATGTCTGCATATATCTCGGAATCTCGATGAAGCCCGCGTGCGATTTATGTAGAAAATGCTCGCGGTAATAGAGCATTTTTGGTGACAATGTACCCCTAGGGCTCACCCATGTCCTCTGTATGTATGTATGCCATATCTCCTGACAAATGACCCTGTTCCTCTCTTGATGATAGAGGGAGTACGCGGGTGCATGTGAGTCGTACTGTAGTGGTGGTAGCCTGTCTATGTCAAAGCCATGGTGGGCCAGCCAGTCTCGTGTCTCTGCATACCATGAGGAGGTGTCGCCTGCTAATGCCATATCACGTGATGCCTCGGAAGCACGATAAGCAATGCCCTCTGTATCCATGCTCCGAAGTCTGTGTAATAGGCATACTGTCTGGAATAGTACCTCAACTAGCATCGGTGGTGCAACGAGCTCTGCTCTAATGATATCATGTGGTATTGAAGGCTTGGTGCGGATAAGTCTTGCAATCATGAGGATCTGTGGCCTCTCTAATGTTGTCCATACTGATGTAGCTAATCCCGGTCCCCATATGGCTGCCCCATACATGAGCGCTGGCGTAACCAAAGTGTCCAAGAGCCACTCCTTTGTGCGGGGCTCCTGAAAATATGCCTGGTGGCACTGTCTCTCCATCAAAGCTAGTGCTGCATACCCACGTGTGATGCGGTCATGGGCTGCCTGAGCCATAGAGAAGACCCCTGATGCTGCTGTTAATGTCACCCCCAAGTAAACATATGATCCAACCACCTCGATCGGTCCACCTGATGCTGTGAACAAACTATGTCTGCGTACCTGTGCTGATGTATGAAAGATCATGACCTTGGTTTTACCAAGGTTGACAGATAACCCTCGGTGTCTGCGAAAGTCATCTAGGCCATGCTGTAGACCTTATGCAGACTCTGAAATCAATACAATATCATCAGCGTATAAAAGAATATGGATAGTGGACCCGCGTAGCTCAATGCCATCTCCCCCTTGCTGCTGTATGAAGTCCTCTATCTCATCAATGTAGAGACCAAAGAGGGTGGGTGAAAGAGGGCATCCTTGCTTCACCCCGATAGTGCTAGCAAGTGGATCAGATAAGCCCCCTGGACATCTGACTCTACCAGATACTCTCTCGTATAAGGCGTAGATCCCCCATATCATCTTCTCCGGAGCTCCGATATCAAGTAGTCGTCTGAAGAGTCGATCCCTGGGAACAGTGTCAAATGCTTTGCGGAAGTCCACAAAGCAACAATATAATCTCCTCTTCCTCGCCCTTGCCTGGTCGATCAGGCATCTCATAGTGAAGATGTGGTCAATGGTGGAGTAATCTCGTCTGAAACCTGCCTGTCGTGGAGCCGTGATGCCCTTCCTCTCAGCGAGAGTACTAAACTCTGTCTCTAGTATTGCCCCATATAACTTGGCCAATATAGGGCCAATCATGATCGTTCGGTATGTAGCTAGATCCATAGTATCACCTGACTTATGAATGGGCACTATGGTGTGCTCAGTCCATGAGTCTTGGAACCCGTCAACCAATTCACGATTGAAGAGATGGGCAATGAGCGGTGCGAGAGTCATGCCTCCATAGATGAGGTGCTCTGCTTGTAAACCGAAATGATCATGGGCCTTGCCACGTTAGAGCCGGGCAATAGCGCGTCCCACCATAGTGGGTGTGAAGAAGTCAGAGGTAGTAGGACATGAGCTTTGCGGTTTGGGAATGGGGGGTTGGTCTGGGATCTCGTATAGGCTCCGTGTATAGCTATGCCAAGTGCTCGGGTCTCGGATAGGTGTCTTCCCTCTCCTCTCTCTCAAATGTCGCCATGCCACTACAGTGTCTCGACTCATGAACAAATGGTAAATATCCCAATAATGTCTCTCCTCCCGATCTCGCCGTTTGCGGCGAGTAAGGCTCTGCATGCAACGCTGTGCCTATGTGTGTGTAATATCTCCTCTATGCTCCAAAATCCGTAGGTGCTTCCGTAGCTCACGACAATCTACATCATACCAACGGTTCTGGGGCATGGATCCTGTGCGTAGAGGGTGCATATGTGTGCGGTGTGGGAAGCTGCAAAGAGCTGAGTCCTGTAGGATGGTGGTGATCTGTGATGTAAGTGTGTCCAAAGGTGAGAATGGAGCGAGGGAGAGTAGGCGGGTGTGTAAATGGTGTGCATAAACGTGTGAGAGCTCGTGTGTGAAGTGTGTTGGGGTAAAAGTCCTAAATGACCCCCTTACTTGTACACATTTGTATAGGCCTTTTATAAGGCTTAATGTACTCATTATTTATTCTTTTGGCCAAGTTCAATGTGAACTTGGCCAGGTCCTATAAAAGTGAACTCAAATAAACTTAGAGCTCACTTCTTTCTTTAGTGAAGCCCCCAAACAAGCTGCCCCTCTCCAAATTCGAATTTCTCTCTCTCCATCTCTGTCTATCTGCTGCGTGGGCTGCTCCTTGCACCTCCAGCCCTTCTACTCAGCCAAAGGGGGTATTACCACAGCTGCTGCATCACCTGAGCACATCTCCTCAGCTCAACAACTGGTATCAAAGCCTATATTGGGCCTCAAATCTGCTGCGCAGGTTCTCTACATCATTATACACTCACCATTTGGCAAAATCATCAAGTTTCATCGCGAAGAAAGGGTCAAGAATCTGCTGTAGCATCATTTTCAGTGATGTTCCAGCTTTTCGTCGCGAAGAAAGTGATTTTTCTCTGATTTTATCGTGAAGAACAGGTGTTTTTCAGCAAAATCTCAAAGTTTCCAGCAAGAACAGGTGTTTTTCAGCAAAATATCAGATTTTCCAGCAAATTTCTCAGTTTTTGCAGGTCTTCTCACTCTCAACTTGCTGAGCATACATAGTGGGAGATACATTTTGCTGTAGTTTCTAGAGTTTCAGCAAAATTGACTCATGTATGAGAAGTTGTGGAGTATTTTGCCATAATTTCTTGTAAAACAGTGGCAAAAATTGGGGCTTTTGCTCCTACATGCATCTAAAGGCTGAGTATTAGCCTTATGTACATTCTTTGAGGTTAAAAACAACAAAATTAGTTGTTTTTGAGCATAAATTGAGTTTCTGAAATTCTCTGCACAGAAATTCAGAGGTCAGTTTTGTGCCCAAAATCACCCCATTTTTGTCCCAAATTGCTCCTGTGACCATTTGGAACTGAAGTGCATCATCTTTGGAGGCTGCACTTTGATTTTGGTGCATTTGCCCAAAATTCCATCAGGTTTTTCATTGTGCAACTATGGCGTCATCCTTCCTCAGATGTGAAGAATCTATTTGAGATTCGACGGTTTGAGAGAACAGGTTTCAACTTATGGAAGGAGAGAATTCAGGGAATCCTCTTCTTGAAGGATTGTGACAGGGCATTGGAGGCAGAGAAACCAGAGGACATGTTGGAAGATGCATGGTTTACTCTGAACAAGAAGGTCATTATATACATTAAGATGGCTGTTTCCGATGAGATTCTAGTAGATCTCAAAGGTTTGACCACTGCTTTTGAGTTATGGGCAAAACTCAAGGCGACGTATGAAAACACTACGCCTGTAACCAAGTACACCTGATGCGGAAGCTAGTTGGCATGCAGCTTGATGAGTCAAAGAGTGCAGCTGAACACTTGTCATCGTTTACAGGTACTTTGTCACAGTTGCAGGACTCAGGAATGCCTCCTTTCGATGATAAGCTTAAAGCCATTTTCTTGCTTATGACATTGCCTGACTCTTGGGAGACATTGGTAGTCTCATTGTCCAATAACCCCAACTTGACTTTTGATGGTGTTAGGGGTTCTATTCTTAATGAAGAGCTCAGGAGAAAAGCAGGTGGAGGAGGCAGCTCGGCCAACATGGTTAGAGGAAGGACAGATAAGAAGAGTAATTATGCACAGAGGAATAAGAGTAAAAGCAGGGAAAGGGGGAATAGAAGCAAAGGCAAAAGCAATGATGTGACATGCTATCAGTGTGGCAGGAAAGGTCACAAGAAACCTGATTGCCGCTATTACAAAGCAGAGCTTGAAAGGAAGAAGAATTCTGGAGATAAGAAGAAGGACAGGAAAGAAGACAAGACTGATGCACAGGACAACCAAAAGGACAAGGAGAAGGGCAATGTGGCTTCTAGTGTAGTCATAGAGGAGCTGTCAGATGCAGAGTACATTTTATGCGCTACTTTATCAGTGGATGACACTCATGCACTTGATCCTTCTCTAAATGTTAATGCACAGGACATGTCAATCACTAAGAGTGATGTCATAGATGCTTTGCTGACCGTCAATGATGCATTGGCCCAGACTTGGATAGTAGATTCTGGTGCTTCATTCCATGTGACTCCTATCAAGGAGTGTTTTTCTACTTTTATTGCAGGCAGCCATGGCCATGTATACCTTGGAAACAATCATGCATGTTTCATTGAGGGTATTGACACACTGCATTTCGCTACAAATGGCACTAATGAGCTGGTCTTGCATAATGTGCGTTATGTACCAGGGATCAAGAAGAGCTTGCTTTCTGTGGGTCAAATGGATTTGCATGGTTATAGCATTCTCTTTGAGAAAGGATCATGGAAAATGACTAAGGGTTCAAGGCTGATTGTGAAAGGCACAAAGAAGGGAACTCTCTATTGCTTGCATGGAAAGGCCTTATGAGGCAAGTTTATTGCATTGGCTGAAGTTCACTCCCATATGGAGTTGCGGCATAAGAGACTTGGCCATATGAGCCAAAAGGGTCTTACTAGGCTTTGTAGCTTAAAGAAGCTTGATGCTAAAGGCACAAAGCTTGATTTTTGTAATGAATGTCAATATGGAAAGCAAGTGAAACGTTCCTTTTACTCTGGTATGTCTCGTAAGTCTTCTGTACTTGATCTTGTTCATTCCGATGTATGTAGCATGCCCACCAAATCTATGGGGGGTGCTTTGTATTTCATTTCCTTTGTTGATGATTTCTCTAGAAAAATTTGGGTTCGATTGCTTAAATCAAAAGGATGAAGCATTTGCTACGTTTAAGTGGTTTCATGCATTTGTGACCACCCAAACAGGTAGAAAGCTGAAATGCTTGCGTATGGACAATGGTGGTGAGTTCACAAGTGCTGAATTTAAGAAATTTTGTGAAAATTTGGGCATTAAGAGGGAGCTTATTGTTCCATACAGCCCCTCTTCTAATGGTGTGGCTGAACGTTACAATAGGACACTTTGTGAGAGGGTGAGATGCATGCTGTCCACAGTTAATCTCCCTCATTGATTTTGGGGAGAGGCACTCAAAACTGCAGTACATGTGTGCAATAGATCCCCTCACATGTCGTTAAAAGGTGACATCCCTGAAGAGGTTTGGTCTGGCAAACTTGCTTCATATGATCACTTACGTGTCTTTGGCTGCAAGGTGTTTGTGCATATAAGGCCTGAGCTGAGAAACAAACTTGATGCTAAGTCCATTAAAGGCCTCTTCATGGGATATGGTGAAGAAGGTGAAATGGGCTACAGGATTTGGATACCTCAACTCAAGAAGGTCGTACGCAGGTGGGATGTTGTTTTTAATGAGGCAAGGCTGCTTCAAAACAATTGTGCCTCAAAAGATGACCATAAAAGGGTAAGATTTCAGCATGACCAGCCACCTGTTAGGCCCAATTTCGACCCTCAGGATGCACCACAAAGGACTGAAAATGTTGACGATCCAGTGGTTTTTGAGCCAGAAGATGTTGGACAGCAAAATGAGGCTCCTGAAGGGCATATGAAGCCGAATAATAATGCTGAAAATGGTGCTGGAAATAATGGACAACAGCCTAATAACAATGATTTGATCATACCACTTGATGTATACCCATTGCCTGACAATGTGGATCATTGGGTGAGAAGATCTACTCGTCTTAGAAGGAATGTGAGTAGATTTGATCCTTCATTGCATTACATTTTGTTGACAGATGAAGGTGAGCCTCTCACATACAAAGAGGCAAAGGCATGTGAACACAGCAGCAAGTGGGAGCTTGCTATGCAGGAAGAGATTAAAGCTTTGCATGCTAATGATACTTGGGATTTGGTTGAATTACCCAAAGAAAGGAAAGCCATTCCTAACAAATGGGTGTATAAAGTCAAAACAGTTGATGGAAAACCCAAGTACAAAGCAAGGCTGGTTGCAAAGGGATATGCCCAGACCAAAGGCATAGATTTCCAAGAAGTATTCTCTTGTGGTGAAGATGACCACTTTGCGAGTGTTATTTGCAATAGTAGATGCTCTTGATTTGGAATTAGACCAAATGGATGTACATACAGCTTTCTTGCATGGTGATGTTGATGAAGAGCTTTACATGAAACAACCAGAGGGGTTTGTTATTCCTGGAAAGGAACATTTGGTATGTAAGCTCAATAGAAGCTTGTATGGGCTGAAACAAGCTTCTAGACAATGGTACAAGAAGTTTGATGCTTTCATGCTCAAACAAGGGTATAAAAGAAGCCATGCTGATCACTGTTTGTATACGAAAACTGATGTAGATGGCAGCCCTATTATTCTTGTCTTATATGTTGACTATATGCTGATTGCTGGTAAGAAAAGAGACACCATTGATGCTCTTAAACAGCAGCTGAAATCTGCTTTCTCAATGAAAGACCTTGGGGCAGCAGAGCATGTCCTTGGAGTGAGGATTAGAAGACAAAGGGATCAGCACATATTGTATTTGTCGCAGGAAAAATACATTGAAAAGGTGCTGGACAGATTTAACATGGCTGATGCAAAGCCTCTTGGAGTGCCATTGCAGCCATATGTTAAAGTTTCCAAGGAAGATTGTCCCAAAACACAAGAAGCAATCAATGACATGCAAAATGTGCCTTATGCTTCAGCTTGTGGCTCACTTATGTATGCTATGGTTGCAACTAGGCCTGACATTGCCCACTCAGTGGGAGTTGTGAGCCGGTTTATGGCTAATCCAGGCAAAGCTCATTGGAAAGCAGTAAAGTCCATTTTGAGGTACTTGAAGGGGACCAAAAATAAATGCATTTGCTATGGCAAAGATCCATTGGAGCTGAAAGGCTTTTGTGACTCTGACATGGCTGGTGATGTGGATACACGTAAATCCACAAGTGGATATATATTCACTCTTGCAGGAGGTGCTGTTTCATGGTGCTCAAGGCTGCAAAAGATTGTTGCTTTGTCCACTACAGAGGCTGAATACGTTTCAGCCACTGAGGCTTCCAAGGAAGCCATATGGCTGGCACGATTATGCAGTGAGTTTGGCTTGTCAAACAAGGAACCTATGCTTGGCTGTGATAGCCAGAGTTCCATATGTTTGGCAAAGAATGCCATGTTTCATGCATGCACTAAGCATATTGATGTGCGATATCACTTCATTCGAGGAGTGCTTGAGGATGGCCTTATCACACTTGTTAAGGTTCATACATCACAGAATCCTGCAGATGTTCTCACTAAGTGCTTGTCTAAAGCACAACATGAGCTATGTATACAGATGGTGGGAGTCACGTAGCTTAAAGGCGTCATTTATGCCTTTTAAGTGGGAGGTTGTTGGGATAAAAGTCCTAAATGACTCTCTTACTTGCACACATTTGTATAGGCCTTTTATAAAGCTTAATGTACTCATTATTTATTCTTTTGGCCAAGTTCAATGTGAACTTGGCCAGGTCCTATAAAAGTGAACTCAAATAAACTTAGGGCTCACTTCTTTCTTTAGTGAAGCCCCCAAACAAGCTGCACCTTTCCAAATTCGAATTTCTCTCTCTCCATCTCTGTCTATCTGTTGCGTGGGCTGCTCCTTGCACCTCCAACCCTTCTACTCAGCCAAAGGGGGTATTACCACAGCTGCTGCATCACCTGAGCACGTCTCCTCAGCTCAACAAAGTGTATCGTGGTGTGTGTCTCAGTGGGTGAGGGAGGGTCTAATGGAATTGGAGATGAGAGTGTGAATGTGATAAATGTGTGGTCAACACCAAGTGGGCGTCGTCCAATACTAAGTGAAGGGATGAGTGAAGCTCGAGCGGTAGTACCCAAAATGTAGTTGACTGTGCTCTCATCTCCCCCGAGAGAGAGAGAGAGAGAGAGAGAGAGAGAGAGAGAGAGAGAGAGAGAGAGAGAGAGAGAGAGAGAGAGAGAGAGAGAGAGAGAGAGAGAGAGAGAGAGAGAGAGAGAGAGAGAGAGAGAGAGAGAGAGAGAGAGAGAGAGAGAGAGACAGAGAGAGAGAGAGAGAGAGAGAGAGAGAGAGAGAGAGAGAGAGAGAGAGAGAGAGAGAGAGAGAGAGAGAGAGAGAGAGAGAGAGAGAGAGAGAGAGAGAGAGAGAGAAAAGAAAGAAAGAAAGAAAGATATATTAACGTCCACGGGAGGCCGAAATCGACCTCTGGGACCGATCAGGTACATCAAAACATTACATTCCACTTGGGGGGGAAGCCCTCAAGGGGCTATAATAAAAGGGAAAAATCAAAATAAAAATAAAAGGGGGGGGGGATGTGGCTTCCAAAGCACTCTTATGACTCATAAGAGTTTCAAAATTACTTGAGGCAAAACTTGGCCTATGAGACAAAACCATGTACAAGTGTAGTAACCCTGTGCAGAAAATGAAATGAAAAAAGTACTTACTACATAAAGCTATATCGGGCTGGAAAAGGCTGTATCGGGCTGGAAAAGGCTGGGAAGAGGTGGCTCTGACTCTGTAGATAATGGCCACCTAATACATGGAAGGCCCATAATGTGAGTGAGTAAAATACCCTAGCTACTGGTGATGGGTGGAGGTGGGTGTAGTATGTGGTACATCGCTGTTGGTCTAGTGCCTCCCGAAGGAAGACAACCCAGGTGGTGGTGGTACGCCTTTGCTCCATCATGTGGTCATAGGCTGTCCTGATGCGTGAGATATCCTCCCCATAAAGTCGTGGTCGATGATATCCAACCATGCGTGGTCGACGTCGTGCTCTGTGTTGCTGCCTGGTGGAGCGTAAGCCCTCTAGATGGACCTCTTTGGTGTAACTGAGCTTGCTGAAAGAACTTGAGTAATGGTCTGCTGGATACTCCTCCGTGTCTGATGTGTCGGCTGTAGTGATTGCTCTCGCCTCTCATATGCCGCTATGAGGAAGCGTCCCAACCGCCGCTGGTCTCCCATAGTCATGCACAACTGGAGCGACTCCTCTATCTGGAATTGTGCACGTAGGTCTAAGTATGTTGGGCATCTGACAACAAAATGCTCCTCACTCTCTAGCTCTGTCTGGCATACTGGGCACCACCTCTCCTCTCTGGGGACTCCCCTAGACCGACCCCTCTCAATCTCGAGCTGATGTGATGACACCCGGAGTTGCCCAATGACAAGTTGAAGGTGGTGGGGTAGGTATGTTTGCATGTATCGCGGAATCTCAATGAAGCCCTCACCCGATATATGTAGAAAATGCTCACAGTAATAGAGCATTTTCGGAGGCAATGTATCTCTAGGGCACACCCATGTCCTCTGTATGTATGTATGCCATATCTCCTGACGAATGACCCTATTCCTTTCCTGATGGGTGAGAGAATAGGTGGGTGCATGTAAGTTGTACTGTAGTGGTGGTAGCTTGTCTATATCAAAACCATGGTGGGCCAGCCAGTCTCGTGTCTGTGCATACCACGAGGAGGTGTCACCTGCCAATGCCATATCACGTGATGCCTGGAAAGCACGATAAGCCATGCGCTCTGTATCCATGCTCCGAAGTCTGTGTAATAGGCATACTGTTTGGAATAGTGCCTCAACTAGCATCGGTGGCGCAGCGAGCTCTGCTCTAATGATATCATGTGGTACTGAAGGCTTGCTGCGGATAAGTCTGGCAATCATGAGAATCTGTGGCCTCTCCATCCATACTGATGTAGCTAATCCCGGCCCCCAAATGGCTGCCCCATACATGAGCGCTGGCGTAACCAAGGTGTCGAAGAGCCACCCCTTTGTGCGGGGCTCCTGAAAATATGCCTGGTGGCACTGTCTCTCTATCAGAGCTAGTGCTGCGTATCCACGTGTGATGCGGTCACGGGCTGCCTGAGACATAGAGAAGACCCCTGAAGCTGCTGTAAATGTCACTCCCAAGTAAACATATGATCCAACCACCTGGATCGGTCCACCCGCTGTTGTGAACAAACTATGCCTGCGTTCCTGTGCTGATGTATGAAAGATCATGACCTTGGTTTTACCAAGGTTCATAGATAAACCTCTCTATGCGCAAAAGTCATCTAGACCATGTAGGTGATGCTCTAAACCTGCTGCAGACTCTGAAACCAATACAATATCATCAGCATATAAAAGAATATGAATAGTGGACCCATGTACCTCGATGCCATCCCCTCCCTGTTGCTGTATGAAGTCCACTATCTCATCAATATATAGACCAAAGAGGGTGGGTGAAAGAGGGCATCCTTGCTTCACTCCGATAGTGCTAGCAAGCGGATCCGATAATCCCCCCGGACATCTGACTCTACCAGATACTCTCTCATATAAGGCGTAGATCCCCCATATCATCTCCTCTGGAACTCCGATATCAAGTAGTCGTTTGAAGAGTCGTTCCCTAGGAACAGTGTCAAATGCTTTGCGGAAGTCCACAAAGCAGCAATATAATCTCCTCTTCCTCACTCTTGCCTGGTCAATCAGGCATCTCAGGGTGAAGATGTGGTCAATGGTAGAGTAATCTCGTCTGAAACCTGCCTGTCTTGGAGCCCTGATACCATTCCTCTCAGCGAGAGTACTCAATTCTGTCTCTAGTACCGCCCCAT
Source organism: Ceratopteris richardii (assembly GCA_020310875.1). NCBI lineage: Eukaryota > Viridiplantae > Streptophyta > Polypodiopsida > Polypodiales > Pteridaceae > Ceratopteris > Ceratopteris richardii. The sequence goes on from CM035408.1 coordinate 223,709,505, forward strand.
ATAACTTGGCCAATATAGGCCCGATCATGATCGTCCGGTATGTAGCTGGATCCATGGTATCACCTAACTTATGAATGGGCACTATGGTGTGCTCAGTCCATGAGTCAGGGAACCCTTCAACCAATGCACGGATGAAGAGGTGGGTGATGAGCGGTGCAAGAGTCGTGCCTCCATAGATGAGGTGCTCTGCCTGTAAGCCAAAATGGTCATGTGCCCTTCCATGCTGTAGACGGGCAATAGCGCGTCGCACCATAGTGGCTGTGAAGAAGTCAGAGGTAGTGGGACGTGAGCTCTGCGGCTTGGGAATGGGGGGCTGGGCTTGGATCTCGTATAGGCCCCGTGCATAGCTATGCCAAGTACTCGGGTCTCGGATGGGTGTCTGCTGTCTCCTCTCTCTCAAGTGTCGCCACGTCACTACACTGTCTCGACTCATGAGCAAATGGTAAATATCCCAGTACTGTCTCTCCTCCTATTCTCGCCGTTTGCAGCGAGTAAGGATCTGCATGCGTCGATGTGCCTGTGTATGTGTAATGTCCCCTCGATGCTCTAATATCCGTAGGTGTTTCCGTAGCTCACGACACTGCATCATACCAGCGGTTCTGGGGCATGGATCCTCTGCGAGGGGGGTGTACATATGTGCGATGTGGGAAGCTTAGGAGAGCTGAGTCCTGTAGGATGGTGGTGATCTGTGATGTAAGTGTGTCTAAGGGTGAGAGTGGATCGAGTGAGAGTAGGCGGGTGTGTAAATGGTGTGCATAAATATGTGAGAGTTCGTGTGTGAAGTGTATCGTGGTGTGTGTCTCAGTGGATGAGGGAGGGTCTAATGGAATAGGAGATGAAAGTGTGAATGTGATAAATGTATGGTCAGCCCCAAGTGGGCGTTGTCCAATACTAAGTGAGGGGATGAGTGAGGCTCGAGAGATGGTGTCCAAAATGTAGTCGACTGTGCTCTCGCCTCCCTCGTGGGGGAAGCAAGTAAGTCCGCCTGAACCTGGCCAACGGTGCATCCTGTTATATATAACGAGATGGTGTCTGCTGCCCAACTCAAGCAGGTGTCTTCCATATCCAGTGGCATCCTGGCCCACATCGGCTGACACTCTATACTGGTGCTCATCTCCTCTGGATCATTGCTCCTCATAATCTGTGGAAGGTCCATGTCATACGACTTGCACTGACGTGACTGGGTGCGGCCATTGAAGTCCCCCATAAGGAAGACCTCACCAAGGGTGCTATAATGTAGAATCTGATCTGATAATGCTATGTATGGTGAGTCCCTGTCCCGAGTCGATCCCCAGGGTCCAGTCCTCCATATCTCGATCCACCTGGTGGAAAGTAGCATATGGCAATGTAAACCCAACTCTCTGGGGCTATCTCCATGTGGACCCACATGTATCGTGCTTCCTTATCTCTTCCTATGATATGGATGCGTCCCTGTATCTCCTGTCTAAATATGATGGCTACTCCTCCTGACCCTCGTGCTGTGCTCTGTCTCGTCGTGTTTCTGAATGTAGATTCCCAGTGAAAGCCGGCAATACGAGGTAGGCCCCGTTCTTGGCTCTCATGGGTCTCTGTGATGCAAGCAAAGTCATGGGTGTCTAAGATCTCTTCCAATCGGTCTGGCCGTGTCCAAAGTGCTCCGTTGTAGTTCCATACTGCTCCTCTAAGTGGTGACTCCTGGTATGGTGTTGCCTCATAGGCCGCGTATCCCTATTTGATAGGGAGTCCATCGATGACGGGCTGGAAAAGGCTGGGAAGAGGTGGCTCTGACTCTGCAGATAATGGCCACCTAATACATGGCAGGCCCATAATGTGAGTGAGTAAAATACCCGAGAGAGAGAGAGAGAGAGAGAGAGAGAGAGAGAGAGAGAGAGAGAGAGAGAGAGAGAGAGAGAGAGAGAGAGAGAGAGAGAGAGAGAGAGAGAGAGAGAGAGAGAGAGAGAGAGAGAGAGAGAGAGAGAGAGAGAGAGAGAGAGAGAGAGAGAGAGAGAGAGAGAGAGAGAGAGAGAGAGAGAGAGAGAGAGAGAGAGAGAGAGAGAGAGAGAGAGAGAGAGAGAGAGAGAGAGAGAGAGAGAGAGAGAGAGAGAGAGAGAGAGAGAGAGAGAGAGAGAGAGATTAAGGTCTTCTGGAGGCCAAACTTGGCCTATGAGACAAAAACCATATACAAGTGTAGTAACCCTGTGTAGAAGATGAGATGGAATAAAAAGTATATCGCTACACAAAGCTATATAGGGCTGAAAGAGACTGGGGAGACATGGCTCTGACTCTGCAGATAGTGGCCACCTAATACATGGGGGATCCATAATGTGTGTGTGAGAGAGAGAGAGAGAGAGAGAGAGAGAGAGAGAGAGAGAGAGAGAGAGAGAGAGAGAGAGAGAGAGAGAGAGAGAGAGAGAGAGAGAGAGAGAGAGAGAGAGAGAGAGAGAGAGAGAGAGAGAGAGAGAGAGAGAGAGAGAGAGAGAGAGAGAGAGAGAGAGAGAGAGAGAGAGAGAGAGAGAGAGAGAGAGAGAGAGAGAGAGAGAGAGAGAGAGTTTTTTTATGTCTATGACAGGCCAAAGTCAGCCTATGAGACAAAACATAAGGTACATGATACGGATGTCATCCGGCTGTCACAAAACTAAAGTAAGATCATAAAAAGCTAATACAATCTAGTCTCCAACATGTGTGGTAAAATACTAAGGCTGATGGAGCCCTATCCCTGGGGGTATATACATGTCTATATGCTGAGGGCAATACAATCATGAAGATGCATCTGTCTACTAGCTCCATCTAGTGGTAATGGAGGGGTGGAGGATGTGATACATAGGTGGAGCCGATGCTAGAGCTTTCTGTATGAAAGCTATAGGATCTGCTCTCATCATGGCTACTCGCTGTGTAGTCTCCTCGAGATGTCGGGCTCGAATCTCCTCTATTTGGCGATGGTATAGCCCAACTCCTCTGAGCGTTGTGACTCGTGGTCTTCGTCTAGTCACCTGAGCCTGCTGTAGTGTCACTCCGCGAGAGAGAGAGAGAGAGAGACAGAGAGAGAGAGAGAGAGAGAGAGAGAGAGAGAGAGAGAGAGAGAGAGAGAGAGAGAGAGAGAGAGAGAGAGAGAGAGAGAGAGAGAGAGAGAGAGAGAGAGAGAGAAAGAAAGAAAGTCATATTAACGTCTTCTGGAGGCCAAACTTGGCCTATGAGACAAAACCCATGTACAAGTGTAGTAACCCTGTGTAGAAGATAAAATGAAATAAAAAGTATATCGCTACACAAAGCTATATAGGGCTGGAAAAGGCTGGGGAGACGTGGCTCTGACTCTGCAGATAGTGGCCACCTAATACATGGGGGATCCAAAAATGTGAGTAAAACGCCCTAGCTATTGGTGATGGGTGGAGGTGGGTGTAGTATGTGGTACATCGGTGGTGGTCTGAGTGCCTCCTGAAGGAAGACAACCCAGGGGGTGGTGGTACGCCTATGCTCCATCATGTGGTCGTAGGCAATCCTGATGCGTGAGATATCCTCCTGATATAGTCGTGGTCGACGATATCCGCCCATGCGTGGTCGGCGCCGTGCTCTCTGTGCTGCTTCCTGGTGGAGCGTGAGCCCTATAGATGGACCTCTCTGATGTAGCTCAACTCGCTGAAAGAACTGGGTAATGGTCTGCTGGGTACTCGCCCGTGGCTGATGTATGAGCTGTAGTGACCGCTCTCGCCTCTCGTATGCTGTTGTGAGAAAGCGTCCCAAGCGTCTTTGGTCTCCCATAGTCATGCACAGCTGGAATGATTCCTCGATCTGGAACTGTGCTCGTAGGTCTAAGTATGCTGGACATCTGATAACAAAATGCTCCTCACTCTCTACCTCTGTCTGGCATAGTGGGCACCACCTCTCCTCACGGGGGACTCCCCTGGACCGACCCCTCTCAATCTCGAGCTGATGTGATGAAACCCGGAGCTGCCCAATGACGACGCGTAGGTGGTGGGGAAGGTAGATCTGCATGTATCTCGGAATCTCGATGAAGCCCGTGCTCCATATATGTAGAAAATGCTCGTGGTAGTAGAGCATTTTTGGTGGCAATGTACCCCTAGGGCTCACCCATGTCCTCTGTATGTATGTATGCCATATCTCCTGACGAATGATCCTATTCCTCTCTTGATGAGAGAGTGAGTAGGTGGGTGCATGAGAGTCGTACTGTAGTGGTGGTAGCCTGTCTATGTCAAAGCCATGGTGGGCAAGCCAGTCTCGTGTCTGTGCATACCATGAGGAGGTGTCGCTTGCTAATGCCATATCACGTGATGCCTCGAAAGCATGATAAGCAATGCGCTCTGTATCCATGCTCCGAAGTCTGTGTAATAGGCATACTGTCTGGAATAGTGCCTCAACTAGCATCTGTGGTGTAGCGAGCTCTGCTCTAATGATATCATGTGGTACTGAAGGTTTGCTGCGGATAAGTCTGGCAATCATGAGGATCTGTGGCCTCTCTACTGCTGTCCATACTGATGTAGCTAATCCTGGTCCCCATATGGCTGCCCCATACATGAGCGCTTGCGTAACCAAAGTGTCAAAGAGCCACTCCTTTGTGCGGGGCTCCTGAAAATATGCCTGGTGGCACTGTCTCTCCATCAAAGCTAGTGCTGCGTACCCACGTGTGATGCGGTCACGGGCTGCCTGAGCCATAGAGAAGACCCCTGATGCTGTTGTAAATGTCACCCCCAAGTAAACATATGATCCGACCACCTCGATCGGTCCACCTGCTGCTGTGAACAAACTATGTCTGCGTACCTGTGCTGATGTATGAAAGATCAAGACCTTGGTTTTACCAAGGTTCACAGATAACCCTCTGTGTCTGCAAAAGTCATCTAGGCCGTGTAGATGATGCTGTAGACCTTCTGCAGACTCTGAAACCATACAATATCATCAGCGTATAAAAGAATATGGACAGTGGACCCGTGTACCTCAATGCCATCTCCCCCCTGCTTCTGTATGAAGTCCACTATCTCATCAATGTAAAGACCAAAGAGGGTGGGTGAAAGAGGGCATCCTTGCTTCACCCCGATAGTGCTAGCAAGTGGATCAGATAAGCCCCATGGACATCTGACTCTACCAGATACTCTCTCGTATAAGGCGTAGATCCCCCATATCATCTCCTCCGGAGCTCCGATGTCAACTAGTCGTCTGAAGAGTCGATCCCTGGGAATAGTGTCAAATGCTTTGCGGAAGTCCACAAAGAAACAATATAATCTCCTCTTCCTCACCCTGGCCTGGTCGATCAGGCATCTCAGAGTGAAGATGTGGTCAATGGTAGAGAAATCTCGTCTGAAACCTGCCTGTCCTGGAGCCCTGATGCCCTTCCTCTCAGCGAGAGTACTCAACTCTGTCTCTAGTACCGCCCCATATAACTTGGCCAATATAGGGCCAATCATGATCGTCCGGTATGTAGCTGGATCCATAGTATCACCTGACTTATGAATGGGCACTATGGTGTGCTCAGTCCATGAGTCTGGGAACCCTTCAACCAATGCACGGTTGAAGAGATGGGCAATGAGCGGTGCGAGAGTCGTGCCTCCATAGATGAGGTGCTCTGCCTGTAAACCGAAATGATCATGGGCCCTGCCATGCTGCAGCCGGGCAATAGCGCGTCGCACCATAGTGGGTGTGAAGAAGTCAGAGGTAGTAGGACGTGAGCTCTGCGGTCTGGGAATGGGAGGCTGGTCTTGGATCTCGTATAGGCTCCGTGCATAGCTATGCCAAGTGCTGTGGTCTCGGATAGGTGTTTGCTGTCTCCTCTCTCTCCAATGTCGCCATGCCACTACACTGTCCCGACTCATGAGCAAATGGTAAATATCCGAATACTGTCTCTCCTCCCAATCTCGCCGTTTGCGGCGAGTAAGGCTCTGCATGCGACGCTGTGCCTGTGTGTGTGTAATATCTCCTCTATGCTCTAAAATCCGTAGGTGTTTACGCAGCTCACGACAATCTGCATCATACCAACGGTTCTGGGGCATGGATCCTGTGCGTGGAGGGTGCATATGTGTGCGGTGTGGGAAGCTTCGGAGAGCTGAGTCCTGTAGGATGGAGGTGATATGTGATGTAAGTGTGTCCAAAGGTGAGAATGGATCGAGGGAGAGTAGGCGGGTGTGTAAATGGTGTGCATAAACGTGTGAGAGCTCGTGTGTGAAGTGTATCGTGGTGAGGGAGGGTCTAATGGAATCGGAGATGAGTGTGTGAATGTGATAAATGTGTGGTCAGCACCGAGTGGGCGTCGTCCAATACTAAGTGAAGGGATGAGTGAAGCTCCAGAGGTAGTACCCAAAATGTAGTCGACTGTGCTCTCACCCCCCCCGTGAGGGAAGCAAGTAAGTCCGCCTGAACCTGGCCAACGATTCATCCCGTTATATATAACGAGATGATGTCGGCTGCCTAGCTCGAGTAGATGTCTGCCATAGCCGGTGGTGTCCTGACCCGTATCTGCCGATACTCTGCTGGTGCTAATCTCAACCGGGTCTCTGGCCCTCATGAGATGTGGGTGATCCATGTCGTATGCCTCGCACTGATGCGACTGAGTGCGGCCATTGAAGTCCCCCATAAGGAAGACTTCACCTAGTGTGCTGTAATGTAGTATCTCATCTGAAAGCGCTGTGTATGGTGAGTCTCTATCTCGGATCGGTCCCCCAAGATCGTGTCCTGCGTATCGAGAGCCGCCTGGTGGGAAGTAGCATATAGCAATGTAAATCGAGCTGCCCTGTGCTATCTCCATGTGAACCCACATGTATCGTGCCTCCTCATCTCTACCTATAATATGGATCCGGCTCTGTATCTCCTGTCGAAATACGATGGCCACTCCTCCCGATCCTCGTGCTGTACTCTGTCTCGTCGTGGTCCTGAATGCAGATTCCCAATGAAAACCTGCAATGCGTGGTAGACCTCTCTCTGGGCTCTCGTGTGTCTCTGTGATGCACGCAAAGTCATGTGATGCGAGGATCTCCTTGACTCTCTCTGGTCGCGTCCAGAGTGACCCGTTGAAGTTCCACACTGCTCCTCTGAGTGGTATCTCCTGGTGTAGTGATGTCTCATAGGCCGCATGGCCCTATTTGATAGGGCGTCCATCTATGAAGACCTTACCCTCGCGGTAAAAGGCTTTCCTCCCCTCTCGACGTGCATCTATGTGAGAGAGAGAGAGAGAGAGAAAGAAAGAAAGAAAGAAAGACTTTTTAACGTCTATTAGAGGCCAAAATCGGCCTATGAGACAAAACATATACATCAGTATGATCCAATCCACTGTGATCCAAAACGAAACGGGTATAAAAGGAGGGATAGTAGCTTGCATCAAGGATGTGGGGTGCTATGGGTATGCACTCTATATGCTCAATGGGTGAGATACAAACATGATATGCATAGGGAGGGGAGGCTCGATGGTGTCACAACCCCCTAAATGCCTGGAGTGGGTGTAGGATATAATGCATCGGTGGGTAAGGCATCATGGCGATCCTCAAAATGCTCTGGGCGTCCAAATCGATAGGGGTGCGCTGCTGACGTCTCTGTATCTCCATGTCATGGCGTGCGTGAATCGCCTGAATCTCTCTCTGATGTGGACGAGCTCTCCGGACAAGGGGTCTTGGTCGTCGACGCTGTCGTCTAAGCTCCTCTGCTCTGTGTAATGTGACACCCCGCATCGAGCTGGGCCCTCGAGTGTATGTGGGTCTGAAAAAATCTGTAATATGAGTCTGAGGGGGGGGGGCCAGGTGTATCTCCATCTGCTGCTGGAGGAGTGATGCGCGGTGGTGCTGGAGCTCTACTAGGAAACGACCTAGAGGGCGCTGGTCCTCTGTCCCCAATAAAGCCCTGATCTCTCTAGGCCCCCTGAAGAGATGTGGGTAGCGGTCTCTGATGTCCTCATATGCCTGGCATCTACATGTGTAGTGCTCCTCGTCCTCCACCTCCTCTCTACATATCCTGCATAATCGCTCATCCCTGGGGGTATGTGTGGCTCGCCCAATCTCAATCTCGAGCTGGTGTGATGATACTCTGAGCTGCCCAATGGCCACTCTCTCAGCTGGTGCCATATATGTATCCATGTATCGTGGTCTCTGAATGAAACCATCCGCTGTCACAGTTAGGAAGTGCTCTCTGTAGTGTTGCCTCTTTGTGGGAAGAGGCTCCCGTGGTGCTATCCATGTCTCCCTGACGTGTATCTGTAGTAGGTCCTGACGGATGATCCTATTCCTCTCCGAACGAGAGAGGGTAATGTGGGGGGAAGAGAGGTCATACTGAAAAGGGGGGAGATCCGTAATGCTCATGCCATGGTCTGCTAACCATCGGTAAGTTTGTGCATACCATACTCTCTCATGCCCTGTCTCTGCCAAATGTCTAGAGCTCTCAAATGCAAGCCTGGTGAGTCGGCTAGTGGGGAGCTCTCTGACTCTCAGAATAAAGGTCACCAACTGGAAGAGGGCCTCCACTAGCATCGGTGGTCTGCCAAGCTCAGCTCGTATAATTTCATGTGGAACGGAGGGCTTGCTGCGCAGCAAGCGTGATATCATGGTGATCTGGGGCCTCTCAATCTGCGTCCACATCGCCTCTGTGATCCCTGGTGCCCATACTGCTGCTGCGTACATCAATGCGGGTGTCACTAGAGTGTCAAAGAGCCACCCCTTAGTCCAGGGCTCCTGAAAATGTGTCTGAAAGCAGCGTCTCTCCAATCCTGCAAGTGCCGCATAACCTCGCGTCAATCTATCTCTCGCAGCCTGTGCCATGGAGAATACCCCTGTGCTGCCCGAGAAGGTGATACCTAGGTAGACGTAGGAGTCCACTACCTCTATCTGTCCTCCAGCTGCTGTGAAAGAGGCGCGATGGCGTACTGTCCTGGAGGTATGGAAGATCATGACCTTGGTCTTGCCAAGGTTCACTGTGAGTCCTCTCTCCATGCAGAAGGTATCGAGCGCCTGTAAATGTGACTGCAACCCCTCCTGTGACTCTGAGAGCAGGACAATGTCATCAGCATATAATAGGATATGTACTGGCGTACCTCCGATGTCTCCTCCTCTCCCTCCTGCTCGCTGTATATACTCCGTGATCTCGTCGATGCAGAGACCGAAGAGAGTGGGTGAGAGGGGGCAACCTTGTTTCACACCAATGGTGCTAACAAGGCTGTCTGATAGACCGCCGGGGCAGCGTACCCTGCCTGTGACTCGTGCATACAAAGCGTGGATGGCCCATAGCATGTCTGATGGAAGCTGTAACTCCTGGAGCCTCCGTAGTAGTCTCTCTCGAGGGACCATGTCGAAGGCTTTGCGGAAATCCACAAAGCAACAGTATAGTCTCTGCTTCCTCGCCGTCGCGCTCTCAATCAAGCAACGAAGCACGAAGATGTGGTCGATGGTGGAGAGAGAGAGAGAGAGAGAGAGAGAGAGAGAGAGAGAGAGAGAGAGAGAGAGAGAGAGAGAGAGAGAGAGAGAGAGAGAGAGAGAGAGAGAGAGAGAGAGAGAGAGAGAGAGAGAGAGAGAGAGAGAGAGAGAGAGAGAGAGAGAGAGAGAGAGAGAGAGAGAGAGAGAGAGAGAGAGAGAGAGAGAGAGAGAGAGAGAGAGAGAGAGAGAGAGAGAGAGAGAGAGAGAGAGAGAGAGAGAGAGAGAGAAAGAAAGAAAGAAAGTCATATTAACGTCTTCTGGAGGCCAAACTTGGCCTATGAGACAAAAACCATGTACAAGTGTAGTAACCCTGTGTAGAAGATAAAATGAAATAAAAGGTATATCGCTACACAAAGCTATATAGGGCTGGAAAAGGCTGGGGAGACGTGGCTCTGACTCTGCAGATAGTGGCCACCTAATACATGGGGGGATCCAAAATGTGAGTAAAACGCCCTAGCGACAAGTGATGGGTGGAGGTGGTGTAGTATGTGGTACATCGGTGGTGGTCTGAGTGCCTCTTGAAGGAAGACAACCCAGGGGGTGGTGGTACGCCTATGCTCCATCATGTGGTCGTAGGCAATCCTGATGCGTGAGACATCCTCATGATATAATCGTGGTCGACCATATCCGCCCATGCGTGGTCGGCGCCGTGCTCTCTGTGCTGCTGCTTGGTGGAGCGTGAGCCCTATAGATGGACCTCTCTGATGTAGCTCAACTCGCTGAAAGAACTGGGTAATGGTCTGCTGGGTACTCACCCGTGGCTGATGTATGTGCTGTAGTGACCGCTCTCGCCTCTCGTATGCTCCTGTGAGAAAGCATCCCAAGCGTCTCTGGTCTCCCATAGTCATGCACAGCTGGAATGACTCCTCGATCTGGAACTGTGCTCGTAGGTCTAAGTATGCTGGACAACTGATAACAAAATGCTCCTCACTCTCTACCTCTGTCTGGCATAGTGGGCACCACCTCTCCTCACGGGGGACTCCCCTGGACCGACCCCTCTCAATCTCGAGCTGATGTGATGAAACCCGGAGCTGCCCAATGACGACTCGTAGGTGGTGGGGAAGGTAGGTCTGCATGTATCTCGGAATCTCGATGAAGCCCGTGTCTGATATATGTAGAAAATGCTCGCGGTAGTAGAGCATTTTCGGTGGCAATGTACCCCTAGGGCTCACCCATGTCCTCTGTATGTATGTATGTATGCCATATCTCCTGACGAATGATCCTATTCCTCTCTTGATGAGAGAGCGAGTAGGTGGGTGCATGAGAGTCGTACTGTAGTGGTGGTAGCTTGTCTATGTCAAAGCCATGGTGGGCAAGCCAGTCTCGTGTCTGTGCATACCATGAGGAGGTGTCGCCTGCTAATGCCATATCACGTGATGCCTCGAAAGCACGATAAGCAATACGTTCTGTATCCATGCTGCGAAGTCTGTGTAATAGGCATACTGTCTGGAATAGTGCCTCAACTAGCATCGGTGGTGCAACGAGCTCTGCTCTAATGATATCATGTGGTACTGAAGGCTTACTGCGAGAGAGAGAGAGAGAGAGAGAGAGAGAGAGAGAGAGAGAGAGAGAGAGAGAGAGAGAGAGAGAGAGAGAGAGAGAGAGAGAGAGAGAGAGAGAGAGAGAGAGAGAGAGAGAGAGAGAGAGAGAGAGAGAGAGAGAGAGAGAGAGAGAGAGAGAGAGAGAGAGAGAGAGAGAGAGAGAGAGAGAGAGAGAGAGAGAGAGAGAGAGAGAGAGAGAGAGAGAGAGAGAGAGAGAGAGAGAGAGAGAGAGAGAGAGAGAGAGAGAAAGAAAGTCATATTAACGTCTTCTTGAGGCCAAACTTGGCCTATGAGACAAAAACCATGTACAAGTGTAGTAACCTTGTGTAGAGGATGAAATGAAATAAAAGGTATATCGCGACACAAAGATATATATAAAGCTGGAAAAGGATGGGGAGATGTGGCTCTGACTCCGTAGATAGTGGCCACCTAATACATGGGGGACATGTGAGTAAAAGTGTGAGTAAAACACCCTAGCTACCGGTGAATGGGTGGAGGTGTAGTATGTGGTACATCGGGGGTGGTCTGAGTGCCTCCTGAAGGAAGACAACCCATAGTGGTGGTGCGCCTATGCTCCATCATGTGGTCGTAGGCTGTCCTGATGCATGAGATATCCTCCTGATATAGTCGTGGTCGATGATATGTGCCCCTGCGTGGTCGGCGCGGTGCTCTTGGGGGGGGGGGGAGAGAGAGAGAGAGAGAGAGAGAGAGAGAGAGAGAGAGAGAGAGAGAGAGAGAGAGAGAGAGAGAGAGAGAGAGAGAGAGAGAGAGAGAGAGAGAGAGAGAGAGAGAGAGAGAGAGAGAGAGAGAGAGAGAGAGAGAGAGAGAGAGAGAGAGAGAGAGAGAGAGAGAGAGAGAGAGAGAGAGAGAGAGAGAGAGAGAGAGAGAGAGAGAGAGAGAGAGAGAGAGAGAGAGAGAGAGAGAAAGAAAGAAAGAAAGAAAGTCATATTAACGTCTTCTGGAGGCCAAACTTGGCCTATGAGACAAAAACCATGTACAAGTGTAGTAACCCTGTGTAGAAGATAAAATGAAATAAAAGGTATATCGCTACACAAAGCTATATAGGGCTGGAAAAGGCTGGGGAGACGTGGCTCTGACTCTGCAGATAGTGGCCACCTAATACATGGGGGGATCCAAAATGTGAGTAAAACGCCCTAGCGACAAGTGATGGGTGGAGGTGGGTGTAGTATGTGGTACATCGGTGGTGGTCTGAGTGCCTCCTGAAGGAAGACAACCCAGGGGGTGGTGGTACGCCTATGCTCCATCATGTGGTCGTAGGCAATCCTGATGCGTGAGACATCCTCATGATATAGTCGTGGTCGACGATATCCGCCCATGCGTGGTCGGCGCCGTGCTCTCTGTGCTGCTGCCTGGTGGAGAGTGAGCCCTATAGATGGACCTCTCTGATGTAGCTCAACTCGCTGAAAGAACTGGGTAATGGTCTGCTGGGTACTCACCCGTGGCTGATGTATGTGCTGTAGTGACCGCTCTCGCCTCTCGTATGCTGCTGTGAGAAAGCATCCCAAGCGTCTCTGGTCTCCCATAGTCATGCACAGCTGGAATGACTCCTCGATCTGGAACTGTGCTCGTAGGTCTAAGTATGCTGGACAACTGATAACAAAATGCTCCTCACTCTCTACCTCTGTCTGGCATAGTGGGCACCACCTCTCCTCACGGGGGACTCCCCTGGACCGACCCCTCTCAATCTCGAGCTGATGTGATGAAACCCGGAGCTGCCCAATGACGACTCGTAGGTGGTGGGGAAGGTAGGTCTGCATGTATCTCGGAATCTCGATGAAGCCCGTGTCTGATATATGTAGAAAATGCTCGCGGTAGTAGAGCATTTTCGGTAGCAATGTACCCCTAGGGCTCACCCATGTCCTCTGTATGTATGTATGCCATATCTCCTGACGAATGATCCTATTCCTCTCTTGATGAGAGAGCGAGTAGGTGGGTGCATGAGAGTCGTACTGTAGTGGTGGTAGCCTGTCTATGTCAAAGCCATGGTGGGCAAGCCAGTCTCGTGTCTGTGCATACCATGAGGAGGTGTCGCCTGCTAATGCCATATCACGTGATGCCTCGAAAGCACGATAAGCAATACGCTCTGTATCCATGCTCCAAAGTCTGTGTAATAGGCATACTGTCTGGAATAGTGCCTCAACTAGCATCGGTGGTGCAGCGAGCTCTGCTCTAATGATGTCATGTGGTACTGAAGGCTTACTGCGGATCAGTCTGGAAATCATTAGGATCTGTGGCCTCTCTAATGCTGTCCATACTAATGTAGCTAATCCTGGTCCCCATATGGCTGCCCCATACATGAGCGCTGGCGTAACCAAAGTGTCAAAGAGCCACCCCTTTGTGCGGGGCTCCTGAAAAGATGCCTGGTGGCACTGTCTCTCCATCAAAGCTAGTGCTGCGTACCCAGGTGTGATGCGGTCACCGGCTGCCTGAGCCATAGAGAAGACTCCTGATGCTGCTGTAAATGTCACCCCCAAGTAAACATATGATCCGACCACCTCGATCGGTCCACCTGCAGCTGTGAACAAACTATGTCTGCGTACATGTGCTGATGTATGAAAGATCAAGACCTTGGTTTTACCAAGGTTCACAGATAACCCTCTGTGTCTGCAAAAGTCATCTAGGCCGTGTAGATGATGCTGTAGACCTTCTGCAGACTCTGAAACCAATACAATATCATCAGCGTATAAAAGAATATGGACAGTGGACCCGTGTACCTCAATGCCATGAGAGAGAGAGAGAGAGAGAGAGAGAGAGAGAGAGAGAGAGAGAGAGAGAGAGAGAGAGAGAGAGAGAGAGAGAGAGAGAGAGAGAGAGAGAGAGAGAGAGAGAGAGAGAGAGAGAGAGAGAGAGAGAGAGAAAGAAAGAGAGAAAGACTTTTTAACGTCTATTAGAGGCCAAAATCGGCCTATGAGACAAAACATATACATCAGTATGATCCAATCCACTGTGATCCAAAACAAAAATAAAGTGTGAGTACTGCAAACGGGTATAAAAGGAGAGATAGTAGCTGGTATCAATGGGTGTGGGGTGCTATGGGTATGCACTCTATATGCTCAATGGGTGAGATACAAATATGATATGCATAGGGAGGGGAGGCTCGATGGTATCACAACCCCCTAAATGCTTGGAGTGGGTGTAGGATATAATGCATCGGTGGGTAAGGCATCATGGCGATCCTCAAAATGCTCTGGGCGTCCAAATCGATAGGGGTGCGCTGCTGACGTCTCTGTATCTCCATGTCATGGCGTGCGTGAATCGCCTGAATCTCTCTCTGATGTGGACGAGCTCTCCGGACAAGGGGTCTCGGTCGTCGGCGCTGTCGTCTAAGCTCCTCTGCTCTGTGTAATGTGACACCCCGCATCGAGCTGGGCCCTCGAGTGTATGTGGGTCTGAAAAAATCTGTAATATAAGTCTGAGGGAAGGGGGTCAGGTGTATCTCCATCTGCTGCTGGAGGAGTGATGCGCGACGGTGCTGGAGCTCCACTAGGAAACGACCTAGAGGGCGTTGGTCCTCTGTCCCCAATAAAGCCCTGATCTCTCTAGGCCCCCTGAAGAGCTGTGGGTAGCGGTCTCTGATGTCCTCATATGCCTGGCATCTACATGTGTAGTGCTCCTCGTCCTCCACCTCCTCTCTACATATCCTGCATAATCGCTCATCCCTGGGGGTATGTGTGGCTCGCCCAATCTCAATCTCAAGCTGGTGTGATGATACTCTGAGCTGCCCAATGGCCACTCTCTCAGCTGGTGCCATATATGTATCCATGTATCGTGCTCTCTGAATGAAACCATCCGCTGTCACAGTCAGGAAGTGCTCTCTGTAGTGTTGCCTCTTTGTGGGAAGAGGCCCCTGTGGTGCTATCCATGTCTCCCTGACGTGTATGTGTAGTAGGTCCTGACGGATGATCCTATTCCTCTCCGAACGAGAGAGGGTAATGTGGGGGGAAGAGAGGTCATACTGAAAAGGGGGGAGATCCGTAATGCTCATGCCATGGTCTGCTAACCATCGGTAAGTCTGTGCATACCATACTCTCTCATGCCCTGTCTCTTCCAAATGTCTAGAGCTCTCAAATGCAAGCCTGGTGAGTCGGCTAGTGGGGAGCTCTCTGACTCTCAGAATAAAGGTCACCAACTGGAAGAGGGCCTCCACTAGCATCGGTGGTGCGCTAAGCTCAGCTCGTATAATGTCATGTGGAACGGAGGGCTTGCTGCGCAGCAAGCGTGATATCATGGTGATCTTGGGCCTCTCAATCTGCGTCCACATCGCCTCTGTGATCCCTGGTGCCCATACTGCTGCTGCGTACATCAATGCCGGTGTCACTAGAGTGTCAAAGAGCCACCCCTTAGTCCGGGGCTCCTGAAAATGTGTCTGAAAGCAGCGTCTCTCCAATCCTGCAAGTGCCGCATAACCTCGTGTCAATCTATCTCTCGCAGCCTGTGCCATGGAGAATACCCCTGTGCTGCCCGAGAAGGTGATACCTAGGTAGACGTAGGAGTCCACTACCTCTATCTGTCCTCCAGCTGCTGTGAAAGAGGCGCGATGGCGTACTGTCCTGGAGGTATGGAAGATCATGACCTTGGTCTTGCCAAGGTTCACTGTGAGTCCTCTCTCCATGCAAAAGGTATCGAGCGCCTGTAAATGTGACTGCAACCCCTCCTGTGACTCTGAGAGCAGGACAATGTCATCAGCATATAATAGGATATGTACTGGCGTACCTCCGAGGTCTCCTCCTCGCCCTCCTGCTCGCTGTATATACTCCGTGATCTCGTCGATGTAGAGACCGAAGAGAGTGGGTGAGAGAGGGCAACCTTGTTTCACACCAATGGTGCTAACAAGGCTGTCTGATAGACCGCCGGGGCAGCGTACCCTGCCTGTGACTCGTGCATACAAATCGTGGATGGCCCATAGCATGTCTGATGGAAGCTGTAACTCCTGGAGCCTCCGTAGTAGTCTCTCTCGAGGGACCATATCGAAGGCTTTGCGGAAATCCACAAAGCAACAGTATAGTCTCTGCTTCCTCGCCTTCGCGCTCTCAATCAAGCAACGAAGCACGAAGATGTGGTCGATGGTGGAGAAAGTGCGGCGGAAGCCTGCCTGGCCGGGTGCTCTGATCCCCGCTGCCTCAGTGTGTGTACTGAGCTCTGCCTCTAGTACTGCCCCATAGATCTTGGCCAGGATATGGCCTATCATAATAGTCCTGTAGTTCCCTGGGTCCATCATATCGCCGGACTTATGGATAGGCGTAATGGTATGCATAGTCCATGAGTCGGGTAATCCCTCAACCAAAGCACGGTTGAAGAGATGGGCGATCAAGTGGGAAACTACATCTGCTGCGTATATAAAGTGCTCTCCCTGTAGCCCCGTGTGGTCTGCAGAACGGCCATGCTGTAGCCTATGGATGGCCTGTCGTACCATGCCTGCTGTGAAGAGGGTGGATATCACCGGACGCGGTGTGGAAGGAATCGGTAATGGTGGCTGTCCTGGGACGTCATATAACCTCTGGGCGTAGGTGTGCCAAGTCGAAGGATCTGCTATGGGTGTAGGTGGACGTGGCTCACGTAGTGCCCTCCACGCGGTGGCACAATCCCTACTCATGAGAAGGTCGATCAACTCTGCCTCCTGTCGCTCCTCGAAAGCTCGCCGCTTCCGGCGTGTGAGTGCTCGCATCTGTCGTCGTGCCTCCCTCTCTGTGATGGATCCCAAGATACTCTGTGCTCTGAGATGTCGGTATAGTCGCCTACACTCCTCATTGTTGTTGGGGATAAAGGCCCCAAGGACTCCCCTTTTGTATATTTTGACCCTTCCATGTGAAAGCTCTCTTCGAGAGCTTTCCAGACATATTTTTGTTGTATTTTTTGGACCCCAAATTGGGGAGTTATAGGCATTTACATTATTTTTATGACTTTTGGTCATTGGCCATGTGTGAACATGCCCAAATGACCTAAAAGTCACTTATCAATAAGACTTGGTCCCAAATCTCTCATAACTTGATTGGGACTTCTTCAACTTCAGCTTCTCCATCTTCTTCTCCAAATTTCTGCGCAGGTTTCTCTCTCTACTTTCTCTCTCCTCACGCAGCAGCCCACTCCCTTGGTGTTTGGAGCAACCGAGCACACCACGACGTAGCTCTCCGCGGCCTCTTTCAACTGGTATCAGAGCTTTGAGCTGTTCCATCGCGACAAAGTTGCTCAAACTGCTTTTCCACTTCAGCCTATGTTAAGCTGAAGGTGTTTTCTTGCATTTAGGAGAATTTCATCGCGAAAAACCCTCTTTTTTCGCGATAAAAGGGGTGTTTTTGGAGGATTACTTCAGCCCGGAGCAAAGCTGAAGCAAATTTTGTGCTTTTTAGAGAGTTTCATCGCGAAGAATCTCTTCTATTCTTTTTTTTTGTATCCCCACAGGTCTTTTTTCAGCATCCACATTGCTGATTTTTTCATCTACAGGTCTTTTGTGGCAGAATTTCTCTCATTTTTCAAGTGGGAGGACATGCACAAAGATTGAGGAAGTGCATACTTGCTGGAAACTTATTACAGCAGGTCATTTCTCTGATTTCACAGGTCATATTGCTGCAAAAAATTGGGGCTTTTGTGAAAACAAGCACCCATTGCCTTGGTTTTATATCTATGTATGCTTTTTGTGGTTGAAAAACAACAAATTTGTTGTTTTTGATTCAATTACAGCTTGCTGGAATTTTCTGAAATTTTCTGCAGAAAATTTCAGAAATTGATTTTTGCAAGTTTTGGACAGTTTTTGGGCTTCATTTCTGAGCTATAGTCTCGTAAGGTAATTGCGCACAAGACAACAGGTGAATTTTACCTTTTTGGTGAAATTTTGAAGCTCTTAGTGTTCAAACATGGCCTCTACCTCCTCTGATGTCAAAAGCTTGTTTGAGATCAAGAGATTTGAAGGTAATGGTTTCGATTTGTGGAAAGAGAGAATGTTGGGCATCCTCTTTCTTAAAGATTGTGAAGGGGCTCTTGAGGAAGTCAAGCCCGAAGATATGACAGATGCAGCATGGATGAACCTAAACAAAAAGGCCATCACTTACATCAAGATGGCTGTGTCAGATGAAATCTTAGTGGATTTGAAAGGCCTTACAACTGGTTTTGAGGTATGGGAGAAGCTGAAAGCCACTTATGAAAATACCACGCCTGTAAATCAAGTGCATCTTATGCGTAAGCTAGTGTGTATGCAGCTTGATGAGTCAAAAAGTGCGGCTGAGCACTTATCTTTGTTTACAGGTACTCTTTCACAATTGCAGGACTCTGGATTACCTCCATTTGATGATAAGCTTAAGGCCATCTTCTTGTTGATGACCTTACCTGATTCGTGGGAAACATTGGTTGTTTCACTTTCGAATAGCCCCAGTCTTACCTTTGATGGTGTAAGGGGTTCTATTTTGAATGAGGAAATCAGGAGGAAAGCTAGTGGAGAGGGCAGTGGTTCAGCCAATGTGGCTAGAGGAAGAACAGAAAAGAAAAGTGGAAATGTACAGAGGATTAGGAGCAAAAGCAAAGGCAAGGCTGAAGTGACTTGTTATCAATGTGGTAGGAAAGGTCACAAGAAGCCTGATTGCAGATTTTATAAAGCTGAACTAGAAAGAAAGAAGAACACAGGTGACAGGAAGAAAAAGGACACCAAGAATGAAGCACATGATACCTCCAAGGACAAAGACAAAGAGAAGGCCAATGTGGCCTCTAGTGTCATCATTGAGGAGCTATCAGATGCAGAAGATATACTTTGTGCTACTATGGCAGAAGAGCATGCTGAAATTTTTGATGCTTCTATTAATATTCATGCACAAGACATGCAAATCACAAAGAGGGATTTGATTGATGCCTTGCTTACTGTGAATGATGCTTTGTCACAAACATGGATTGTAGATTCAGGTGCATCGTTTCATGTAACTCCTATTAAGGAGTGTTTCACTACCTTTCATGCAGGAAGCCATGGACATGTATATCTTGGAAATAACCATGCTTGTTCTATTGAAGGTATTGGCACAGTGCATCTCACAGTGGATGGTACCAATGAGCTGGTTTTGCATGATGTAAGGTATGTACCAAGCATCAAGAAAAGCTTATTGTCTGTTGGGCAAATGGATATGCATGGATATAGTACCCTCTTTGAGAAGGGGTCATGGAAGCTTATCAAAGGCTCTAGGCTGATTGTTAAAGGTACAAAGAAAGGGACTCTTTATTGCTTGCATGGTAAAGCATTGTTGGGCAAGTTTATTGCTTTGGCTGAAATCCATTCACATATGGAATTATGGCATAAAAGGCTTGGCCACATGAGCCAAAAAGGTCTTGATAAACTATGTAATTTGGACAAGTTTGATGCTAAAGGCTCAAAACTTGATTTTTGTAATGAATGCCAATATGGTAAGCAAGTAAAGAATTCCTACTACTCTGGTGTCTCTCGTAAGTCTAATGTGCTTGATCTTGTTCATTCTGATGTTTGTAGCATGCCCATAAAATCTATGGGGGGTGCTCTTTACTTTGTTTCTTTTGTTGATGATTACTCTAGGAAGCTTTGGGTATATTTGTTAAAATCTAAAGATGAAGCCTTTGCTGCATTTAAGAAATTTCATGCATTTGTGACCACTCAAACAGGTAGAAAGCTGAAATGCTTACGTACAGATAATGGGGGTGAGTTTACAAGTGCTGAATTCAATAGATTTTGTGAAAATCTTGGTATTAAGAGGGAGCTAACAGTCCCATACAGCCCCTCTTCCAACGGTGTGGCTGAAAGGTATAATAGGACTTTATGTGAGAGGGTGAGATGCATGCTGTCCACAGCTAATCTCCCTCATGGATTTTGGGGAGAGGCTTTGAAAACTGCAGTTCATGTTTGCAATCGATCCCCTCATATGTCCTTAAAAGGTGGCATTCCAGAAGAGGTTTGGTCTGGCAAACCAGCTTCATATGACCACCTACGCATCTTTGGTTGCGATGCTTTTGTGCATATAAGGCCTGAGTTGAGAAGCAAGTTAGATGCAAAGTCCATGAAAGGAATCTTCATGGGTTATGGAGACGAAGGTGAAATGGGCTACAGGATTTGGCTACCTCAACTCAAGAAGGTAATACGCAGCCGAGATGTTGTATTTAATGAGGCAAGGCTGCTCAAAAATAATTGTGCCTCTAAAGATGACCATAAAAGAGTCAAATTTCAGCATGTACAGTCACCAATTAAATCTGATATGAACCCTCGGGATGCACCACATATGGCTGGAAATGACAATGAGCCCGTGGTTATTGAGCCAGATGATGCTGGACAGCAAAATGATGATCCTGAAGGGCATATGCAGCCACCTATTCATGCTGAAAACAGGGCTGGAAATGATGTGCAACAGCCCATTAACAATGGACATGTTGATATACCTCCTGATGTAGATCCATTGCCAGATAATGTGGATCATTGGGTAAGAAGATCTACACGTGCTAGGAGGCCAATGAACAGATATGATCCCTCTATACATTACATTATGTTATCAGATGAGGGTGAGCCTCTTACTTATAAAGAGGCAAAGCTATGTGAGCACAAGAAGAAGTGGGAGTTAGCCATGCAGGAAGAGATAAAGGCCTTGCATGCAAATGATACTTGGGATTTGGTTGAGTTACCCAAAGGAAGGAAAGCCATTCCAAACAAGTGGGTGTACAAAATCAAAACTGTTGATGGCAAACCCAAGTATAAGGCAAGGCTGGTTGCTAAGGGATATGCCCAAAAAGAGGGCATTGATTTCCAAGAAGTGTTCTCTCCAGTGGTGAAAATGACCACTTTACGTGTGTTGTTTGCTCTCACAGCTGCCTTGGATTTGGAATTATTCCAAATGGATGTTAAAACAGCCTTTTTGCATGGTGATTTAGATGAAGAGCTGTACATGAAACAGCCAGAAGGATATGCCATTCCTGGAAAAGAGCATCTGGTATGCAAACTGAAAAGGAGCTTGTATGGGCTGAAACAGGCCCCCAGACAATGGTATAAGAAGTTTGATGCATTTATGCTCAAACATGGGTTTAAAAGAAGCCATGCAGATCATTGTTTGTACACGAAAAAGGATGAAGATGGCAGCCCAATTATTCTTGTACTGTATGTAGATGATATGCTGCTGGCTGGGAAGAAAAAGAGCACTCTGAATGCTCTAAAACAGCAGCTGAACTCTGCATTCTCAATGAAAGACCTTGGGGAGCTGAGCATATTCTTGGTATGCGTATAAAAAGGGATAGACAGCAGCATACTTTGCAGGTATCCCAAGAAAAGTACATTGAAAAAGTGCTGGACAGATTTAATGTGGCTGATGCTAAGCCTCTTGGAGTGCCATTGCAGCCACATGTTAAGCTTTCCAAGGATGACTGTCCCAAAAATGATGATGCAGCCAGTTACATGAAGAGTGTTCCATATGCATCAGCTTGTGGTTCACTTATGTATGCTATGGTTGCCACTCGGCCAGACATTGCTCATGCAGTGGGAGTTGTTAGCAGGTTCATGGCTAATCCTGGTAGAGCTCATTGGGAGGCAGTCAAATCTATCTTGAGATATTTGAAAGGGACCAAAAGTAAATGCTTATGTTATGGAAAGGGTCCATTGGAGTTAAAAGGATTTTGTGATTCAGACATGGCAGGTGATGTGGACACACGCAAGTCCACAAGTGGCTATGTATACATCCTTGCAGGTGGAGCTATTTCATGGTGCTCTAGACTTCAGAGGATAGTTGCACTATCTACTACAGAGGCTGAATATATTTCAGCCACAGAGGCTTCCAAAGAAGCCATTTGGTTAGCTCGGCTCTGCAGTGAGTTTGGGATGCTTGAAAAGGCACCTCTTCTTGGATGCGATAGCCAGAGTGCCATATGTTTGGCAAAGAATGCCATGTTTCATGCTCGCACAAAGCATATTGATGTGAGATATCACTTCATCAGAGAGGTGTTAGAGGATGGCCTGATCACTTTGATCAAGGTCAATACTTCACAGAATCCTGCAGATGCTCTCACGAAGTGTCTACCCAAGGCACAACATCAGCTATGTATACAGATGGTGGGAGTTACTTAGCTTAAAGGAGCCTCCTTGGTCCTTTAAGTGGGAGGTTGTTGGGGATAAAGGCCCCAAGGACTCCCCTTTTGTATATTTTGACCCTTCCATGTGAAAGCTCTCTTCGAGAGCTTTCCAGACATATTTTTGTTGTATTTTTTGGACCCCAAATTGGGGAGTTATAGGCATTTACATTATTTTTATGACTTTTGGTCATTGGCCATGTGTGAACATGCCCAAATGACCTAAAAGTCACTTATCAATAAGACTTGGTCCCAAATCTCTCATAACTTGATTGGGACTTCTTCAACTTCAGCTTCTCCATCTTCTTCTCCAAATTTCTGCGCAGGTTTCTCTCTCTACTTTCTCTCTCCTCACGCAGCAGCCCACTCCCTTGGTGTTTGGAGCAACCGAGCACACCACGACGTAGCTCTCCGCGGCCTCTTTCAATTGTACCATCTATTCTGGGGTATATGCCCCAGCCGTGTCGGATGTGCAGTGCTGTGGGTGGTGTATGGGAAGCTGAGAGTAGCGGATGTATGGAGGATCGAGGAGAAGTGGGCGGTGAGGGTGTCCAAGGAGGCAGAGGGATCAAGGGAGTAGATGCGCTCTCGAACATGGGAGCTATAGATATGTGCTAGCTCATGTCTAAAGTGAATGGTGGTACGGGCTCGTGGCTGTAGGGTGACGGGGTGGGGTATGCATGGTGAGCCGCGAATGGATAGGGCAAGATATGCGTGATCGGCTCCAATCGGTAAGGGTGGGATAGTGAATGAGGTGATCAGATGTGTCGCCTCCGGAGGTCCGATAACATAGTCTACCACACTGCCCCCCTGTGGTGTCGTGGGTGGAATGCAGGTGAGACCGCGCGAGGTGGGCCAGCTCTCCATCCCATTATATATAACGAGACGGTGTGCTGCTCCCATCTGGAGTAAGTGTCGGCCATATAAGGTGGGTGTGGCGGTGTCGGCTGAGGCTCTGAGTGTAGGCATGTCCTCTATGGTACGAAGCATCTCAGGGTCGTCAAAGTCGTACATATCACACTGGTGGCTCTGAGTGCGGGAGAGAGAGAGAGAGAGAGAGAGAGAGAGAGAGAGAGAGAGAGAGAGAGAGAGAGAGAGAGAGAGAGAGAGAGAGAGAGAGAGAGAGAGAGAGAGAGAGAGAGAGAGAGAGAGAGAGAGAGAGAGAGAGAGAGAGAGAGAGAGAGAGAGAGAGAGAGAGAGAGAGAGAGAGAGAGAGAGAGAGAGAGAGAGAGAGAGAGAGAGAGAGAGAAAGAAAGTCATATTAAGGTCTTCTGGAGGCCAAACTTGGCCTATGAGACAAAAACCATGTACAAGTGTAGTAACCATGTGTCGAGGATGAAATGAAATAAAAAGTATATCGCTACACAAAGCTATATAAGGCTGGAAAAGGCTGGGGAGAAGTGGCTCTGACTCTGCACATAGTGACCACCTAATACATGGGGGACCCATAATGTGAGTAAAAGTGTGAGTAAAACACCCTAGCTACTGGTGAATGGGTGGAGGTGAGTGTAGTATGTGGTACATCGGGGGTGGTCTGAGTGCCTTCTGAAGGAAGACAACCCAGGGGGTGGTGGTACGCCTATGCTCCATCATGTGGTCGTAGGCTGTCCTGATGCGTGAGATATCCTCCTGATATAGTCGTGGTCGATGATATCCTCCCTTGCGTGGTCGGCGACGTGCTCTCTGTGCTGCTGCCTGGTGGAGCGTGAGCCCTATAGATGGACCTCTATGATGTAGCTCAGCTTGCTGAAAAAACTGGGTATTGGTCTGCTGGGTACTCACCCGTGGCTGATGTGTGGGCTG